>SJYX01023997.1:127940-146661 GCA_006410675.1 Oreotragus oreotragus
ATGAGATGGCTGGATGGCATCACGGACTCGATGGACGTGAGTCTTAGTGAACTCCGGGAGATGGTGATGGACAGGGAGGCCTGGCGTGCTGCGATTCATGGGGTCGCAAAGAGTCGGACACGACTGAGTGACTGAACTGAACTGAACTGAAAACTTACTTGGGAAAATTATTCAGAAATTACTTGAAGAATCATAGATTTTACTGTTTGAAAGAGTATTAATTGATTTTTTCCATATACTTTTTAGTCCTATCAAATTCTGATAAACTAAGCATCCAATTTATGATAATAATTAATGCTTATATTGTAATTGTTTCAAACTCTCTTCTAAATTCCTTTATATATGCATTATTCATAATCTATTGGGTTGGCCAAAAGTTCCTTCTGTTTTTTAATTAAAAATAAAAGACACACTTTTCATTTCCACTACTAACTTTATTGAAGAACCTATTCACAGCTTTGTTCCACTACTTTCTGCCATTTTTCATGCAATTTCATAATTCCATCTTCCCAAAACTTTTTAAATTTTTGAGCAAAGAACTAGTCCAGGTGCCTTTTACAGTCTTTCAGGGAATTGAAAGTTTTTCTATTAAGAGAGTTTTGTAAAGGCCAAAATAAATGGAAATCTGGAGGTATAATGTCTGATGAATTAGATGAACTTCCCAGCCATGTTGTAATGGCTTTTGCCTGGTCATCAAACAAATATGCACTTTTGTGTTATACTAATGAAAGATTATATATTTTCTATTGACTCATTTTGGATGATTTCATAAAGTGTTTTCAGTTGGTCAACCTGAGAGAAATGCTTGTTGGAATGAATTTTTTGATTTTTCAGGAAGCATTCATGATGGAGGACTCCCATCCAGTACCAACATCTACACAGTGTCACCTCTTTGGATGAAGACCTGCCTTTGATGTGATCAGTAGTAGTTAATTTTGTTTGCCCCATGACCTATTCTGTTCCCTGTTGTTGTACAGTACCCATTTTGCACTGCCTGCCACAATTTGTCTTAAAACCAGAATGCTTTTGTTATGTTTAAGTAAGGTTTCTTTCAGTTAACCTATGTGGAACTCAAACATCAAAGCAATTAATATAACAAAGCTGGCTCAAATGCTTTCCAAACCTTGATTTGAATATTTTGGGTATGCCAGCTATCTCCCACATGGTATAGCATTGATTTTTCTCAATTAATGTCTTGATTTGATCCCTATCAACTTAAGGGCTTCGTGGTAGCTCAGAGGTTAAAATGTCTGCCTGCAATGCAGGAGACCTGGGTTCGATCCCTGGGTCGAAGGAAATGGCAACCCACTCCAGTATTCTTGCTTGAAGAATCCCGTGGGTGGAGGAGCCTGGCCCATGGGCTACAGTCCAGGGGGTTGCAAAGAGTCGGACACAACTGAGCAAGCAACTTAATTAATTAATAAACTTAAACCAGTCTACTAGACCTTGCAGCATTGTTGAATGAGAAATCTCTAGCAAAAACCTTCACAACCCATTTTTGACACATTCAGTCAGTCATCACACCTTCTGCATACACTGCACAAATATTTTTTGTGTGTTTCAATTGTGTTTTTACACCATTTCTATCTGCCACTGATACTTCAAGTACCATTGAGTCTGCTGGATCACATGACCTGAATGGCAGAACAGCTTGCATTATGGTCTGGACCTGTTGTACTGTCTTCCCTTCTTCTTTCCTGAAATAATAAAGCATACCATACTGAAAGTGTTGCTTTTAAAATTCTACCTTCAATATTAAAATGGCTGCACAAAGATTCATGACTTCTGATTTTTTTTTAATTCACACTAATATGACAGCTGTCACATCACAATGCAATCTAATGACATTGTGTCAAATAAAGTTAAAGCTAAGAACTACTAGCATCATTTTAAGGAATAGACCAAATAAAACATTTGTCCAACACAATGTATATCACAATTTACTTATAACACAGGTGTGATCATTATTATCACTTTATAGATGAATACTGCTGTGCATGGCAATATGTATTTCTCAGTGGGTCAGATAATATTCAGTTCACAATAGACTTATCAGTTTGCCTGGTAATTTGATGGCCCATGGTTAAGCATTTAGTCTCTATGCCTTCCCTGGTGGCTCAGATGGCAAAGCATCTGTCTACAATATGGGAGACCGGGTTCAATCCCTGGGTTGTGAAGATCCCCTGGAGAAGGAAATGGCAATCCACTCCATACTATTGCCTGGAAAATCCCATGGACAGAGGAGCCTGGTAAGCTACAGTCCATGGGGTCGCAAAGAGTCATACACGACTGAGCGATTTCACTTCACTTCACTTCACTAAGTCCCACTAGGAAGCCAAGAACTGTTTCTCAAGAAAGAGAGCAGAGGTCTGTGGAGTAGCAGAGAATTTTGCTAATAAAGTGCTAAGGGCCTAAATTCTGATTCCTCCATAAAGGTCTATTAAATGCGACAAACACCATTTCTATCTGCCAGTGATACTTCAAGTACCATTGAGTCTGCTGGATCACATGACCTGAATCGCAGAACAGCTTGCATTATGGTCTGGACCTGTTGTACTGTCTTCCCTTCTTCTATGGAAAATCCCATGGACAGAGGAGCCTGGTAAGCTACAGTCCATGGGGTCGCAAAGAGTCATACACGACTGAGCGATTTCACTTCACTTCACTTCACTAAGTCCCACTAGGAAGCCAAGAACTGTTTCTCAAGAAAGAGAGCAGAGGTCTGTGGAGTAGCAGAGAATTTTGCTAATAAAGTGCTAAGGGCCTAAATTCTGATTCCTCCATAAAGGTCTATTAAATGCGACAAACACCATTTCTATCTGCCAGTGATACTTCAAGTACCATTGAGTCTGCTGGATCACATGACCTGAATCGCAGAACAGCTTGCATTATGGTCTGGACCTGTTGTACTGTCTTCCCTTCTTCTGGTCCCCATTTAAATCTACTAATGTTTCAGGGGATTTTGTAAATGGGCCAGAGTAACATACTCCAATGAAGAATATGTTGTCTCCAAAATTCAAAGAGGCCCAGTAGGCATGGGTCTCCTTTTTTGGTTATAGAAGGATCATATGCAGCTACTTATCCTTAACCTTTGTAGGGATATCTTCACTTGCCCTACATCATTAAACTCCTAGAAATTTTAGTAAGGTAGAATATCCTTGATTTTTTAAATTTATTTTATTTCACCAGTCATGAATATCTTAGAAATAGGTCTAGATTGGTTGTTACTTCTTGTTTGCTAGTTCCAGTCAGCATAATCTTATCAATGTAACAGAGGAATGTGACATCTCAGAGAAAGGAAAGCCAATCAAGAGCCTTACAACCTAATTTAGAACATATGGCTAGAGAGCTTGTATTTCTATGAAGAAGGAGAATGAAAGTGTATTGCTCAACTTACAATATTGCTTGATTTACAAGCTATAAGCAAACAGCTTCTGGTGTTTGTTTTAACATGGGTAGATTTTTAAAAAGCATCTGCAAGATCAATAACCATATATCAAGTACAAGAGAATCTGTTATTTGCTCAGGTAATAAATACACATCTGGCACCAATAAAAATACAACTGGAGTAATCACCTGGATAAGCTTATGATAACATAATATTGTTCCCAATATGCATCTGTCTTCCACACTGGACACATATGCCTGTTGAAAGGAAATGTCATAAAATCATCACCCCTTCAAGTTCTTCATGGTACTATTAATCTCTCTAACCTTCCAAAGATTGCAGTTTTACATTTTATTTACTGTTTTCCTAGGTTGAGGCAGTTCTAGTGATTGTATTTCTATGAAGAAGGAGAATGAAAGTGTATTGCTCAACTTACAATATTGCTTGATTTACAAGCTATAAGCAAACAGCTTCTGGTGTTTGTTTTAACATGGGTAGATTTTTAAAAAGCATCTGCAAGATCAATAACCATATATCAAGTACAAGAGAATCTGTTATTTGCTCAGGTAATAAATACACATCTGGCACCAATAAAAATACAACTGGAGTAATCACCTGGATAAGCTTATGATAACATAATATTGTTCCCAATATGCATCTGTCTTCCACACTGGACACATATGCCTGTTGAAAGGAAATGTCATAAAATCATCACCCCTTCAAGTTCTTCATGGTACTATTAATCTCTCTAACCTTCCAAAGATTGCAGTTTTACATTTTATTTACTGTTTTCCTAGGTTGAGGCAGTTCTAGTGACTTCCACTTGGCCTTTCTTACATAATATCTCTCATTCTTCATGTCAGGAAACCAACTTGGGATTTTGATAACCACTCAATATGTCTATTACAATTTTACATTGCTTAACTGAGTAAATAACTTCAAAATGGGTCCAGTGACCCACGGGATTCACTCTGAGATGGATCTGAGCTAATACTTAATTGACCAACTGATTGCTATAAAGCACTCTTATTGGTTGACCACAGTGGCATTTAGTTTCTCATGGAATTAATGTTAATTCATAGTTAGTGTCCAGTAGTCCCCAAAAGGTTTGATCATTTCCTCTTCCCCAATACAGCTACCCATGTAGTAGACCAAAGGTCATTTTCAGGAAGACTGTGAGAAAGATTAAAAGTATAAATTTTGGTTATGTACTGAAGTCTTTTCTGAAGGAGATCTAGCCTCCCCTTCCTTCAAGGAGCTTAAAACTGAGAATTGACTCACTGGCCACGACTCATGGTTTTTATGATTCTACTTAGACTTAAGTTCATTTGGCCTGCAATTTTTCTGCTTATACAGATCAAGAAATATTTTGACAGACTTTTTATCAGTTTCATTTCAGGGAACAATGTAATTAAGTAGCCAATGACAAAGTTCTGTGCAAATCAGATCAAAACAGAACAGGACAATGTGGAGCTCCTGGGTACAGAAGATTTTCTGTGTCCCCTATTTCTTATATGTAGGAAATAGGTTTTCATGACCTTCCTGAGTTTCAAAGTACAGACTAAAACAATTGTTAATCAGGGAAAGAGTGTTCAGACAAGGGAGGGATAGTCAGAAAATAATAGTGAAGGCTTTGTTGGTGGCTCAGTAGTAAAGAATACACTTACCAATGCAAGAGGCACAGATTCAATCCCTGATCCAGGAAAATTCCACATACTGTGGAGCAACTCAGTCTGTGCACAGAAACTATTGAGCCTGTGCTCTAGAGCCCAGGAGCCACAACTATTGAGCCTATGTGCCACAACTACTGAAACCCAAGTGTTCTAGTGCCTGTGTTCCAAAAGAGAGGCCACTGCAATGAGAAACCCATGCACCTCAATTAGAGAGTAGCCCTTGCTTGTTGTAACTAGAGAAAAGCCCACATAGCAATGAAGATCCAGCACAGCCAAAAATAAAATAAATAAATAAAATTATTTAAATAAGAAAAAAAGAAAGAAATAGTAGCACAGCTTCAGAAAAAAATTCGGAGCGATACACATAACAGTCTCTTTAAACTCTTCTACAACTAAACCCCCTAAAAAATGGAAGATGAACTGCTTGATTAAGCAATCTGTATTCCAGAGAGAAGGTCATAGTTTGTATTCTAGAGAACTACAGAAGGTCATTAAGAGACCATCTGAGGCTAGATTAAAAGAATGCAGGTCCTGAATACACTCTGATCCTTACCAGCAACCTTGCCCTTGAACCATTACTATAAATTCCTCACCAAATCCCCCTGGCTTGGGATACAGATTTTGAACGCTCGATTTTGTTGTGTCCTCCTATGCCTGGCAAAGCAATAAAGCTATTCTTTTATACTTCACCCAAAACTTCTATCTCTGAGATTTGACTTGGCACCAGTGCACAGAGGCTGAAAGTTTGGCATCAAAACTATTCTGATTGCTGTTTTCACTCTTCTGTCCACTAGGGTAATTATGACTTCCTTGCCTTTGTGGTCCAGTGCCACCACTTAGGCCCTGTGACTCAGGGATCTAATTTCTCTTATTGTATTTATATATCCCAATTCAGAGTCTGTAATTTTCACTGGAAGATCAGGGCTACAGAGAAAAGAGATCACAGAGCATTTCAAGGACTTGAAATATGGTAAGAGCCTTCTGGGCCCTACCAGTGTAAGTGAGTGTAAGTAAGTTAAATGACAAATCCACACTAACATGCCAACCCTCTAAGACTTTGATTTCTGTTCTCTACAACAAACCAAGTTATGCCTGGCCTTTCTAACTCATTCACTATGAGCCACTCTGGTTCATGTTTCACTCAAGCAACCAGCCAGTTAGAACACTTTCTAACTCTAACAGAACAGTAAATACAGAATCTCTTCTCAATGAGACTGAGAGGGTAACAGGCAAGAAGACCAGGGGTCTCCAAATGGAGGAAATAGGGTACAAGTGTCAGACTTTTTTTTTTTTTTACCTCTCCCTAAGCAGCAGGAGGAAACAAACTACAAGTGTCAGATATTTTTTCCTTCTCTATACAAAATTAAAAGGAGGTTTTTCTTAAAATTTTGTGTTGCCATGATGACACCTGGTTCCATCTAAACTAAACTTTTCTCAAACCTTGAGCTAATCAACACATTGTTCTTATGGGAATGTTTTTCTTAATCTATGTCAGTGAAACCATGTATTTGTTTTGGAATTTGCCTTTCTTCAAAATGGTTCAACCTAAGACTAACTTTTTTCTTTTCTCAAGCCTTGGGCTGATAATAACTCAACAAACCAGGATTCATATCAACTGTTTTATGCCTGAGGGATGACCTCCCCCCCTTGTGCCATCATATCTCAAAAATGCATATTGTGGGAGAGGGGCCTGGTGAAACTCCCTCAGCTTTGAGGTGTATCTCTTATCTGATTAATAGCCTTCAAATGGACATAAAACAGTTTGCTAGAACTAGCAAGGTGGCCACTCTTTCTGCCCCCTTCAGATGAATATGTTGGAAGCTTTGTCTATCTCTTTTACACTTTAATAAACTTTGTTACCCCAAAAGTTCTGAGTGATCAAGCCTCATCACTGGTCCCAGACTGAATTCCTCTTTTGGAAAGCAAGATCAAACCATTCAATCTCAAAATAAATCATCCCTGAATACTCTTTGGAAGGACTGATGCTGAAACTGAAGCTTCAGTACTTTGGCCACCTGATTTGAACAGGTGCCTCTTTAAAAAGACCCAGATGTTGGGAAAGATTGAAGGCAGAATGAGAAGAGGGTAACAGAAGATGAGATGGTTGGATGGTATCACTGATTCAATGGAGATGAGTTTGAGCAAACTCTGGGAGATTGTGAGGGACAGAGAGGCCTAGTGTGCTGTAGTACATAGGGTCTTGAAGATTCAGACGCGACTAGGGAACTGAACAACAAGAATTAGCCTATGAAATTACTTAATCCATAAAACCTATGATTCCATACTCTGTGACCACTCTCACTTTTGAGATGATCTGCATTCTGTCTGTGGAATGCCTATCTCTCTAAATAAGCTTAATTTCCCTTTATTCTGACTCACTTTCGAATTCTTTCCTGAATGAAGCCAAGAATCCTCATGTGGCAAGAAGTCCTAAGGACTACTGCAGGTATGATCATGACATGACATTTTCCTCTCCTGAAACACATTTAAGGCTGGGAATTTATTTTGCTGTAATTTGGCAACTTTCAGAGTAAAATTCTGAGCTTGGGTTTTGTCAGTCTCACTCTGTGTCTATAAGAGAAATTTCAGGGTTAATTTCAGGGAAGATATAGAAACTTCCATGTCATTTATGTAGTTCTTGATCTGGGAACTTGAATCATGGAGCTCCAGCTTTCCCACTTTCTGCTGTGACATTCAGATCACCCCAGCTTATCTCATATACTATTACTTTGACAAAAAATATTTGAAAATGTGTCATCAAGAAGTACTGATTTTTATAAATGTATGATTATATGTATCCAACAGTGAAATTTTGTCTATTTCTACTGTCAAATCTCTCCTTCATGTATCACAGACTTGTGGTTAAGGGGCTTGTATAACTCAGAGAAGTTATGACCCATACCATGCAGGACTACACAAGATGGATAAGTCATAGAAAAGAGTTCTGAGCAAACATGGTCCACTGGAGGAGGAACTGGCAACACACTACAATATTCATGCCAGGAGAACACCATGAACTGTATGAAAAGGCAAAAATATATGATAAGACACCAGAAGATGAGTCCCCCAAGTTGGAAGGTATCCAATATGCTACTGGAGAAGAGTGGAGGGCAATTACTAACAACTCCAGAAAGAAAGAAGCTTCTGGCCAAAGTAGAAAAGAAACTTCGCTGTGGATGTGTCTGGTGGTGAAAGAAAAGTAAGATGCTGTAATGAGCAATATTTATTTATAGAGTATAGGAACTTGGAATTTTAGGTCCATGAATCAAGGTAAATGGATGCAATCAAGCAGGAGATGGAAAGATTGAGCATCAATATCTTAGAAATCAATAACCTAAAATGGACAAAAATGGAGTGATATAATTCAGATGACCATTATATCTAGCACTGTCGGGAGGAATCATTAGAAGAGATGGAGTAGCCCTCATAGTCAAGAAAAGAGTCCAAAATGTAGTACTTAGGTGCAAGCTCAAAAACAACAGAATGATCTCAGTTTGTTTCCAAAGCTAACCTTCACCATCACAGTAATCAAAGTCTATGCCCCAAACACAGATACTGAAGAAGTTGAAGTTGGCCAGTTCTATGAAGACCTACAACACATTTTAGAAATAATGTCATGAAAAAAATATCCCCTTTTCATTATAGGGGATTGGAATGCAAAAGGAGAAATCACGTTTGTTCTTGGAATACAAAAGGGCAAAGACTAACAACATTTTGTCAAGAGAACATGCAGATCATAGAAAGTACCCTGCCCATTTCCAATAACCAAGACATGGCTCAACAAGTGCACACCAATATATGATCAATAATGTTATGTTCTTTGTTGCCAAAGATGGAGAAATTCTCTACAGTCAGCAAAAACAAGATCTGGAGCTGACTGTGTCTCAGATCATGAGCTCCTTATTGAAAATTCAGGATTAACTGAATAAAGTAGGGAAAAATCATTAAGCTATTCAGGTATGTGTTTGTGTACTTAGTTGCTCAGTCATGTCTGACTCTTTGTGACCCCATGGACTGTAGCCTGGCAGACTTCTTTCCGTGGGGGTTCTCCAGGCAAGAATACTGAAGTGAGTTGCCATGCCCTCCTCCAGGGGATCTTCCCAACCCAGGGATCAAATCCAAGTCTCTCACATTGCAGGTAGATTCCTTATTGTCAGTGCAAGCTCAAAAACAACTGAATGATCTCAGTTTGTTTCCAAAGCTAACCTTCACCATCACAGTAATCAAAGTCTATGCCCCAAACACAGATACTGAAGAAGTTGAAGTTGGCCAGTTCTATGAAGACCTACAACACATTTTAGAAATAATGTCATGAAAAAAATATCCCCTTTTCATTATAGGGGATTGGAATGCAAAAGGAGAAATCACGTTTGTTCTTGGAATACAAAAGGGCAAAGACTAACAACATTTTGTCAAGAGAACATGCAGATCATAGAAAGTACCCTGCCCATTTCCAATAACCAAGACATGGCTCAACAAGTGCACACCAATATATGATCAATAATGTTATGTTCTTTGTTGCCAAAGATGGAGAAATTCTCTACAGTCAGCAAAAACAAGATCTGGAGCTGACTGTGTCTCAGATCATGAGCTCCTTATTGAAAATTCAGGATTAACTGAATAAAGTAGGGAAAAATCATTAAGCTATTCAGATATGTGTTTGTGTACTTAGTTGCTCAGTCATGTCTGACTCTTTGTGACCCCATGGACTGTAGCCTGGCAGACTTCTTTCCATGGGGGTTCTCCAGGCAAGAATACTGAAGTGAGTTGCCATGCCCTCCTCCAGGGGATCTTCCCAACCCAGGGATCAAATCCAAGTCTCTCACATTGCAGGTAGATTCCTTACTGTCTGAGCCACCAATCAAATCACATGTGATTATACATACAGTGGAGGTGATGCATACATTCAAGGGGTTAGATCTAATATAGTGCCTGAAGAACTATGGACAGAGTTTTGAATCACTGTACAGAAGGCAGTTACAGAAACCACCTCAAAGAAAAAGAAATGCAAGAAGATAAAGTGATTGTCTGAGGAAGCTTTGCAAATAACTGAGGAGAGAAGAGAAGAGAAAAGCAAAGGATAAAGGAAAGATATACCCAACTGAATGCAGAGTTTCAGAGAATAGCAAGGAGAGATAAGAAGGTCTTCATTCATTGAAGATTGCAAAGAAATAGAGGAAATAGAATGGGAATGACTAGAGATCTTTTCAAGAAAATTTGAGATATCAAAGGAACATTTCATGCAAAGATGGGCATGGTAAAGGACAGAAATGGTAAAGACTTAACAGAGACAGAAGACATTAAGAAGAGGTGGCAAGAGGGAGTTCATGTAAAAAAATAAATAAATACAAAAAAAAAATATAAAAAATAAATAAANATGCAGAGTTTCAGAGAATAGCAAGGAGAGATAAGAAGGTCTTCATTCATTGAAGATTGCAAAGAAATAGAGGAAATAGAGTGGGAATGACTAGAGATCTTTTCAAGAAAATTTGAGATATCAAAGGAACATTTCATGCAAAGATGGGCATGGTAAAGGACAGAAATGGTAAAGACTTAACAGAGACAGAAGACATTAAGAAGAGGTGGCAAGAGGGAGTTCATGTAAAAAAATAAATAAATACAAAAAAAAAATATAAAAAATAAATAAATAAATTAAAAAAAAAAAAAGAATATACCGAAGAACTTTATAAAAAAGATCTTGACCCAAATAACCATGATGGTGTAATAACTCACCTAGAGCCAGACATCCTGGAGTATGAAGTCAAGTGGGCCTTAGGAAGCATTATTACCAATGAAATTAGCAGAGGTGATGGAATTCAAGTTGAGTTATTTCAAATTCTAAAAGATGATGCTCTTAAAGCATTGCACTCAATATGTCATCAAATTTGGAAACTCAGCAGTGGCCACAGGACTCGAAAATGTCGCTTTTCATTCCAATCCCAAAGAAGGTCAATACCAAGAATATTCAAACTGCCATGAAATCACACTTATTTCACATGCTAATAAAGTTATGCTCAAAATTCTTCAAGCTAGGTTTCAGCTGTATGTGACCTGAGAGCTTCCAGCTGTACAACTGGGTTTAAAAGAGGCAGAGGAACCAGAGATCAAATTGCCAACATCCACTGGATCATGGAAAAATCAAGGGAGTTCCAGAAAAACATATACTTCAAGTTCATTGACTGCAATAAAGCCTTTGGCTTTTCAAATCACAAACTCTGGAAAATTCTTAAAGAGTTTGGAATACCAGACCAGCTTAACTATCTCCTGAGAAACCTGTGTCAAGGAATTTATACTTCACCCAAAACTTCTATCTCTGAGATTTGACTTGGCACCAGTGCACAGAGGCTGAAAGTTTGGCATCAAAACTATTCTGATTGCTGTTTTCACTCTTCTGTCCACTAGGGTAATTATGACTTCCTTGCCTTTGTGGTCCAGTGCCACCACTTAGGCCCTGTGACTCAGGGATCTAATTTCTCTTATTGTATTTATATATCCCAATTCAGAGTCTGTAATTTTCACTGGAAGATCAGGGCTACAGAGAAAAGAGATCACAGAGCATTTCAAGGACTTGAAATATGGTAAGAGCCTTCTGGGCCCTACCAGTGTAAGTGAGTGTAAGTAAGTTAAATGACAAATCCACACTAACATGCCAACCCTCTAAGACTTTGATTTCTGTTCTCTACAACAAACCAAGTTATGCCTGGCCTTTCTAACTCATTCACTATGAGCCACTCTGGTTCATGTTTCACTCAAGCAACCAGCCAGTTAGAACACTTTCTAACTCTAACAGAACAGTAAATACAGAATCTCTTCTCAATGAGACTGAGAGGGTAACAGGCAAGAAGACCAGGGGTCTCCAAATGGAGGAAATAGGGTACAAGTGTCAGACTTTTTTTTTTTTTTACCTCTCCCTAAGCAGCAGGAGGAAACAAACTACAAGTGTCAGATATTTTTTCCTTCTCTATACAAAATTAAAAGGAGGTTTTTCTTAAAATTTTGTGTTGCCATGATGACACCTGGTTCCATCTAAACTAAACTTTTCTCAAACCTTGAGCTAATCAACACATTGTTCTTATGGGAATGTTTTTCTTAATCTATGTCAGTGAAACCATGTATTTGTTTTGGAATTTGCCTTTCTTCAAAATGGTTCAACCTAAGACTAACTTTTTTCTTTTCTCAAGCCTTGGGCTGATAATAACTCAACAAACCAGGATTCATATCAACTGTTTTATGCCTGAGGGATGACCTCCCCCCCTTGTGCCATCATATCTCAAAAATGCATATTGTGGGAGAGGGGCCTGGTGAAACTCCCTCAGCTTTGAGGTGTATCTCTTATCTGATTAATAGCCTTCAAATGGACATAAAACAGTTTGCTAGAACTAGCAAGGTGGCCACTCTTTCTGCCCCCTTCAGATGAATATGTTGGAAGCTTTGTCTATCTCTTTTACACTTTAATAAACTTTGTTACCCCAAAAGTTCTGAGTGATCAAGCCTCATCACTGGTCCCAGACTGAATTCCTCTTTTGGAAAGCAAGATCAAACCATTCAATCTCAAAATAAATCATCCCTGAATACTCTTTGGAAGGACTGATGCTGAAACTGAAGCTTCAGTACTTTGGCCACCTGATTTGAACAGGTGCCTCTTTAAAAAGACCCAGATGTTGGGAAAGATTGAAGGCAGAATGAGAAGAGGGTAACAGAAGATGAGATGGTTGGATGGTATCACTGATTCAATGGAGATGAGTTTGAGCAAACTCTGGGAGATTGTGAGGGACAGAGAGGCCTAGTGTGCTGTAGTACATAGGGTCTTGAAGATTCAGACGCGACTAGGGAACTGAACAACAAGAATTAGCCTATGAAATTACTTAATCCATAAAACCTATGATTCCATACTCTGTGACCACTCTCACTTTTGAGATGATCTGCATTCTGTCTGTGGAATGCCTATCTCTCTAAATAAGCTTAATTTCCCTTTATTCTGACTCACTTTCGAATTCTTTCCTGAATGAAGCCAAGAATCCTCATGTGGCAAGAAGTCCTAAGGACTACTGCAGGTATGATCATGACATGACATTTTCCTCTCCTGAAACACATTTAAGGCTGGGAATTTATTTTGCTGTAATTTGGCAACTTTCAGAGTAAAATTCTGAGCTTGGGTTTTGTCAGTCTCACTCTGTGTCTATAAGAGAAATTTCAGGGTTAATTTCAGGGAAGATATAGAAACTTCCATGTCATTTATGTAGTTCTTGATCTGGGAACTTGAATCATGGAGCTCCAGCTTTCCCACTTTCTGCTGTGACATTCAGATCACCCCAGCTTATCTCATATACTATTACTTTGACAAAAAATATTTGAAAATGTGTCATCAAGAAGTACTGATTTTTATAAATGTATGATTATATGTATCCAACAGTGAAATTTTGTCTATTTCTACTGTCAAATCTCTCCTTCATGTATCACAGACTTGTGGTTAAGGGGCTTGTATAACTCAGAGAAGTTATGACCCATACCATGCAGGACTACACAAGATGGATAAGTCATAGAAAAGAGTTCTGAGCAAACATGGTCCACTGGAGGAGGAACTGGCAACACACTACAATATTCATGCCAGGAGAACACCATGAACTGTATGAAAAGGCAAAAATATATGATAAGACACCAGAAGATGAGTCCCCCAAGTTGGAAGGTATCCAATATGCTACTGGAGAAGAGTGGAGGGCAATTACTAACAACTCCAGAAAGAAAGAAGCTTCTGGCCAAAGTAGAAAAGAAACTTCGCTGTGGATGTGTCTGGTGGTGAAAGAAAAGTAAGATGCTGTAATGAGCAATATTTATTTATAGAGTATAGGAACTTGGAATTTTAGGTCCATGAATCAAGGTAAATGGATGCAATCAAGCAGGAGATGGAAAGATTGAGCATCAATATCTTAGAAATCAATAACCTAAAATGGACAAAAATGGAGTGATATAATTCAGATGACCATTATATCTAGCACTGTCGGGAGGAATCATTAGAAGAGATGGAGTAGCCCTCATAGTCAAGAAAAGAGTCCAAAATGTAGTACTTAGGTGCAAGCTCAAAAACAACAGAATGATCTCAGTTTGTTTCCAAAGCTAACCTTCACCATCACAGTAATCAAAGTCTATGCCCCAAACACAGATACTGAAGAAGTTGAAGTTGGCCAGTTCTATGAAGACCTACAACACATTTTAGAAATAATGTCATGAAAAAAATATCCCCTTTTCATTATAGGGGATTGGAATGCAAAAGGAGAAATCACGTTTGTTCTTGGAATACAAAAGGGCAAAGACTAACAACATTTTGTCAAGAGAACATGCAGATCATAGAAAGTACCCTGCCCATTTCCAATAACCAAGACATGGCTCAACAAGTGCACACCAATATATGATCAATAATGTTATGTTCTTTGTTGCCAAAGATGGAGAAATTCTCTACAGTCAGCAAAAACAAGATCTGGAGCTGACTGTGTCTCAGATCATGAGCTCCTTATTGAAAATTCAGGATTAACTGAATAAAGTAGGGAAAAATCATTAAGCTATTCAGGTATGTGTTTGTGTACTTAGTTGCTCAGTCATGTCTGACTCTTTGTGACCCCATGGACTGTAGCCTGGCAGACTTCTTTCCGTGGGGGTTCTCCAGGCAAGAATACTGAAGTGAGTTGCCATGCCCTCCTCCAGGGGATCTTCCCAACCCAGGGATCAAATCCAAGTCTCTCACATTGCAGGTAGATTCCTTACTGTCTGAGCCACCAATCAAATCACATGTGATTATACATACAGTGGAGGTGATGCATACATTCAAGGGGTTAGATCTAATATAGTGCCTGAAGAACTATGGACAGAGTTTTGAATCACTGTACAGAAGGCAGTTACAGAAACCACCCCAAAGAAAAAGAAATGCAAGAAGATAAAGTGATTGTCTGAGGAGGCTTTGCAAATAACTGAGGAGAGAAGAGAAGAGAAAAGCAAAGGATAAAGGAAAGATATACCCAACTGAATGCAGAGTTTCAGAGAATAGCAAGGAGAGATAAGAAGGTCTTCATTCATTGAAGATTGCAAAGAAATAGAGGAAATAGAATGGGAATGACTAGAGATCTTTTCAAGAAAATTTGAGATATCAAAGGAACATTTCATGCAAAGATGGGCATGGTAAAGGACAGAAATGGTAAAGACTTAACAGAGACAGAAGACATTAAGAAGAGGTGGCAAGAGGGAGTTCATGTAAAAAAATAAATAAATACAAAAAAAAAATATAAAAAATAAATAAATAAATTAAAAAAAAAAAAAGAATATACCGAAGAACTTTATAAAAAAGATCTTGACCCAAATAACCATGATGGTGTAATAACTCACCTAGAGCCAGACATCCTGGAGTATGAAGTCAAGTGGGCCTTAGGAAGCATTATTACCAATGAAACTAGCAGAGGTGATGGAATTCAAGTTGAGTTATTTCAAATTCTAAAAGATGATGCTCTTAAAGCATTGCACTCAATATGTCATCAAATTTGGGAAACTCAGCAGTGGCCACAGGACTGGAAAATGTCGCTTTTCATTCCAATCCCAAAGAAGGTCAATATCAAGAATATTCAAACTGCCATGAAATCACACTTATTTCACATGCTAATAAAGTTATGCTCAAAATTCTTCAAGCTAGGTTTCAGCTGTATGTGACCTGAGAGCTTCCAGCTGTACAACTGGGTTTAAAAGAGGCAGAGGAACCAGAGATCAAATTGCCAACATCCACTGGATCATGGAAAAATCAAGGGAGTTCCAGAAAAACATATACTTCAAGTTCATTGACTGCAATAAAGCCTTTGGCTTTTCAAATCACAAACTCTGGAAAATTCTTAAAGAGTTTGGAATACCAGACCAGCTTAACTATCTCCTGAGAAACCTGTGTCAAGGATCAGATGAAAAAGCAATAATTAGTGCTGGACAAGGAGCAACGGACTGGTTCCAAATTGGGAAAGGAGCATGACAAGGTTGTGTATTGTCATCTGCTTATTTAAATTAAATGCAGAGTTCAGTTCAGTCACTCAGTCGTGTCTGACTCTTTGTGACCCCATGAATTGCAGCACACCAGGCCTCCCTATTCATCACCATCTCCCGGAGTTTACTCAGACTCATGTCCATCGAGTCCGTGATGCCATCCAGCCATCTCATCCTCGGTCTTCCCCTTCTCTTCCTGCCCCCAACCCCTCCCAGCATCAGAGTCTTTTCCAAAGAGTCAACACTTCGCATGAGGTGGCCAAAGTACTGGAGTTTCAGCTTTAGCATCATTCCTTCCAAAGAAATCCCAGGGCTGATCTCCTTCAGAATGGATTGGTTGGAACTCCTTGCAGTCCAAGGGACTCTCAAGAGTCCTCTCTAACACCACAGTTCAAAAGCATCAATTCTTCGGCACTCAGCCTTCTTCACAGTCCAACTCTCACATCCATACATGACCACAGGAAAAACCGTAGCCTTGACTAGATGGACCTTAGTTGGCAAAGTAATGTTTCTACTTTTGAATATACTATCTAGGTTGGTCATAACTTTTCTTCCAAGGAGTAAGCGTCTTCTAATTTCATGGCNAGTTCAAAAGCATCAATTCTTCGGCACTCAGCCTTCTTCACAGTCCAACTCTCACATCCATACATGACCACAGGAAAAACCGTAGCCTTGACTAGATGGACCTTAGTTGGCAAAGTAATGTTTCTACTTTTGAATATACTATCTAAGTTGGTCATAACTTTTCTTCCATGCAGAGTACATCGTGCCAAATGCTGGGCTGGATGAATCACAAGCTGGAATCAAGATTTCTGGGAGAAATATCAACAGCTTCAGCTATGCAGATGATACCACTCTGATGGCAGAAATTGAAGAGGAACTTCCAAAAAATAAACAGCCTATAGATGAGGGTGAAAGATGAGAGAGAAAAGGCTGGCTTAAAACTCAACATTCAAAAAACTAAGATCATGGCACCCATTCCCATCATTTCATAAAAGGAGAAAATTGGAAGCAGTGACAGATTTTCTTTTCTTGGGCTCCAAAAACACCATGGTTGGTGACTGTAGCCATGAAAATATAAGACACTTGCTCATGGGAAGGAAAGCTATGACAATCTTAGCATATCAAAAAGTAAAGACATCAGTTTGTCAACAAAGGTTCATATAGTCAAATTTGTGCTTTTCCTGGTACTCATATATGAATATGAGAAGTGATCCATAAGGCTGAGTGCTGAAGAATTGATGCTTTCAAATTTTTGTGCTGGAGAAGACTCTTGAGAGACCCTTAAACAGCAAGGAGATCAAACCTGTCAGTTGTAAAGGACATCAACCCTGAACATTCATTGGAAATACTATTACTGAACCTGATGTTCCAATACTTTTACCACCTGATAAAAAGAGCTGACTCATTGAAAAAGACCCTGATGCTGGGAAAGATGGAAAGCAAATGGAGAAGGGGGCAGTGGTGGATGAGATAAGGTTAAATAGCGTTGCTGATTCAATGGACATGAATTTGAGGAAGCTTTGGGACAGAGTGAAGGACAGAGGAGGCTGGCCTGCTGCAATCCATGAGATCTGAAAGAGTAAGACAGGACTTACCAACTAAACAACAAAAACTACTGCTTTATTGACTATGCCAAAGCCTTTGACTGTGTGGATCACAACAAACTGTGGAAAATTTTGAAAGACATGGGAATATCAGACCACCTGACCTGCCTCTTGAGAAATCAGTACGCAGGTCAGGAAGTAACAATTAGAACTGGATATGGAACAACAGACTGGTTCCAGTTCTGGAAAGGAATGTGTCAAGGTTGTATATTGTCACTTTGCTTATTTAACTTCTATGCAGAGTACATCATGAGAAATGCTGGACTGGAGGAAGCACAAGCTAGAATCAAGATTGCCAGGAGTAATATCAATAATCTCAGATATGCAGATGACACTACCCTTATGGCAGAAAGTGAAGAAAAATTAAAGAGCACCTTGATCAAAATGAAAGAAGAGAGTGGAAAAGTTGGCTTAAAACTCAACATTGGAGGGAGGTGGGAAAGGGTTCAGGATGGGGAACATGTGTGTGCCCGTGGCGGATTCATGTTGATGCTGGGCAGAACCAATAGAATATTGTAAAGTAATTAACCTCCAATTAAAATAAATAAATTTAAATTTAAAAAAACTCAACATTCAGAAAACTAAGATCATGGCATCTGGTCCCATCACTTCATAGCAAATAGATGTGGAAGCAATGGAAACATCGAGATTTTATTTTCTTGGGCTCCAAAATCACTGCAGATGGTGACTGCAACCATGAAATTAAAAGATGGTTGCTCCTTGGAAGAAAAGGTATGACTAACCTAGACAGCAT
This sequence comes from Oreotragus oreotragus, assembly GCA_006410675.1. Lineage (NCBI taxonomy): Eukaryota > Metazoa > Chordata > Mammalia > Artiodactyla > Bovidae > Oreotragus > Oreotragus oreotragus. Next base: position 146,373 of record SJYX01023997.1, read on the forward strand.
ATTACAAAGCAGAGACATTACTTTGCCAACAAAGGTCTGTCTAGTCAAGGCTATGGTTTTTCCAGTGGTCATGTATGGATGTGAGAGTTGGACTGTGAAGAAAGCTGAGCACCGAAGAACTGATGCTTTTGAACTGTGGTGTTGGAGAAGACTCTTGAGAGTCCCTTGGACTGCAAGGAGATCCAACCAGTCCATTCTGAAGGAGATCAACCCTGGGATTTCTTTGGAAGGAATGATGCTAAAGCTGAAACTCCAGTACTTTGGCCACCTCATGTGAAGAGTTGACTCA
>SJYX01023997.1:146931-159106 GCA_006410675.1 Oreotragus oreotragus
GATGCTTTTGAACTGTGGTGTTGGAGAAGACTCTTGAGAGTCCCTTGGACTGCAAGGAGATCCAACCAGTCCATTCTGAAGGAGATCAGCCCTGGGATTTCTTTGGAAGGAATGATGCTAAAGCTGAAACTCCAGTACTTTGGCCACCTCATGTGAAGAGATGACTCATTGGAAAAGACTCTGATGCTGGGAGGGATTGGGGGCAGGAGGAGGGGACGACAGAGGATGAGATGGCTGGATGGCATCACTGACTCGATGGACGTGAGTTTGAGTGAACTCTGGGAGTTGGTGATGGACAGGGAGGCCTGGTGTGCTGCGATTCATGGGGTCGCAAGGAGTCGGACTCGACTGAGTGACTGAACTGAACTGAGCTGAACTGATGGAACTGTATGCCATGATCTTAGTTTTTTGAATGTTGAGTTTTAGGCCAGCTTTTTCACTCTCCTCTTTCACCTTCATCAAAAGGGTCTTTAGTTCCTCTTCTCTTTTTGCCATTGGGGTGGTGTCATCTGCATAACTGAGGTTATATTATTTAATAAAATGACAGTTAACTTTCAAAAACACACAATCTCAAAAATTACACAAGATAATAGGTGTTATAAAGCCCCCAAACAAGATGTCATGATAAAGAATAATGAAAGAGGATAAACTATATTCATTTACATTCGTCTTCAGAGAAGTGGGTTCTAAGAAGCTGCACTTTACACTGAGAACTTGCAAGCTAGCCAGTCAGCCAATTTAGGCAAAGTGGACTCCTAGGTAATGGACCAGCATAAGCAAAAGCCCAGGGTAAGATCAAGCAGGATGATTTAAAAGACTTGAAGTGGACATGATTGGCTGAGGGTCAGAAATGTTCAGGAACAACTAACAAACACAGCAAGAAGAGATCATAAAGCCCCCATGAAGTCTGGCAAAGAAATTGTTGACTCACTGATTGATGATACCATCAATTCATTCATAAGAATGTGTTGCAAGACCATGACGAACGCTCGGAGCACATTTCTTCTTTTCATTATTTTTGTATAAAAAACATACTCAAATCCACAACCTGATAGAAGAAGCTACTGGGCAGTCAGAAAGTTGAGCCAGACTGTATCTGTTTCCTTCAAGATGATGTGTTAGACTCACCCACAAGGAGTAAGGTGACTTTTCTACAGCCCTGTGGGCTTTGCAAGCGACCAGCCTTTCTCCACTAAACTCCTGCTCCTATATCTTCCTATTCCATCCCCTCAATCCCTCCAGGAATTTTGGATGCAAGATTTCCTCTAATCTCTTCTCTGGCTCCTACTTACCTCTCTTTAAGCAAATTCCAAAGTCTTGGGGTTTGCCATCACTTAATTGACTTCTTAAGTGCCCTATTCTCCACCCTCTCAACATTCTGTCCCAAATGTCACAAAACAGATTTGGATTTCCAAGGAAGGACCCAAGAGATGCTTTCTCCATATTGTCATGAGGAAAACAGACCCTGGACGCATCTTCCCAACCTCAGGCAACAAGCTGATGACAGAAAACCAGGACACAATGCAGACTGCACCACTTTAGGTTGGTGAGGTCCTTCCTCCAAGACCTTATAGGAGTAATCCTAAAAAAAAAAAAAAAAAAATCTCTCCTTGCTATTCTTTGGAACTCTGCATTCAAATGGGTATATGTTTCCTTTTCCCCTTTGCTTTTCACTTCCCTTCTTTTCACAGCTATTTGTAAGGCCTCCTCAGGCAACCATTTTGCTTTTTCGCATTTCTTTTTCTTGGGGATAGTCTTGATTCCTGTCTCCTATAGAATGTCACGAACCTCCGTCCATAGTTCATCAGGCACTCTGTCTATCAGATCTAGTCCCTTCAATCTATTTCTCACTTCCACTGTATAATCATAAGGGATTTGATTTAGGTCATACTTGAATGGTCTAGTGGTTTTCTCCACTTTCTTCAATTTTAGTCTGAATTTGGCAACAAGGAGTTTATGATCTGAGCCGGTCTTATTTTTGCTGACTGTATAGAGCTTCTCCATCTTTGGCTGCAAACGAATACTAGAGCCTGTCATTTTTACTTTGAATAATCCACATGTCTCCATCTTCAGTGCCACCACTCTTGTCCAAGAAGCTATCATTTCATCATCTCTGCATAGACTATTATCATAACCTGCTAACTAGACCACCCATGTTCCACTCTTGGCCTTTATAGTAACTGTGATTCTTTCCAAAACCCAAACATTTTCCTGTCATTCCTTATGCTTCAGTTCAGTTCAGTCGCTCAGTCGTGTCTGACTCTTTGCAACCCCATGAATCTCAGCAGTCAGGCCTCCCTGTCCATCACCAACTCTGGGAGTTCACTCAGACTCGTGTCCATCGACTCCGTGATGCCATCCAGCCATCTCATCCTCGGTCGTCCCCTTCTCCTCCTGCCCCCAATCCCTCCCAGCATCAGAGTCTTTTCCAACGAGTCAACTCTTCACATGAGGTGGCCAAAGTACTGGAGTTTCAGCTTTAGCATCATTCCTTCCAAAGAAATCCCAGGGCTGATCTCCTTTAGGATGGACTGGTTGGATCTCCTTGCAGTCCAAGGGACTCTCAAGAGTCTTCTCCAACACCACAGTTCAAAAGCATCAATTCTTCGGTGCTCAGCTTTCTTCACAGTCCAACTCTCACATCCATACATGACGATTGGAAAAACCGTAGCCTTGACTAGACGGTCCTTAGTCAGCAAAGTAATGTCTCTGCTTTTGAATATACTATCCAGGTTGGTCATAACTTTTCTTCCAAGGAGTAAGCGTCTTTTAATTTCATGGCTGCAATCACCATCTGCAGTGACTTTGGAGCCCCCAAAAATAAAGTCTGACACTGTTTCCCCATGAAAATGAAAATGAAGTCTCTCAGTCGTGTCTGACTCTTTGCTACCCGTGGACTCTAGCCCACCAAGCTCCTCCGTCCATGGGATTCTCCAGGCAAGAATACTGGAGTGAGTTGCCATTTCCTTCTCAGGAATCCTCAAGAGTCTCCTCCGAAATCACAGTTCAAAAGCATCAATTCTTTTGGTGCTCAGCTTTTTTATAGTCCAACTCTCACATCCGTTAATGACTACTGGAAAAACCATAGCTTGAACTAGATGGACTTTTGTTGACAAACTAATGTCTCTGCTTTTTAATATGTTGTCTAGATTGGTCATAGCTTTTCTTCCAAGGAGCAAGGGTCTTTTAACTTCATGGATGTAGTCACCATCTGCAGTGATTTTGGAGCCCCCAAAGATAAACTCTTTCATTGTTTTCATTATTTCCCCATCTTTTTGCCAAGAAATGATGGGACTGGATGCCATGATCTTCAATGCTGAGTTTTAAGCCAACATTTTCACTCTCTTCTTGCACTTTCATTAAGAGGCTCTTTAGTTCTTCTTCACTTTCTGTCTTAAGGGTGGTATCATCTGCATATCTGAGATTATTGATATTTCTACTGGCAATCTTGATTCCAGCAGGAGCTGCATCCAGTCCAGCATTTTGCATGATGTACTCTGCATATAAGTTAAATAAGCTGGGTGACAATATAGAGCTTGTCATACTCCTTTCCCAATTTGGAACCAGTCTGCTCTTCCATGTTTGGGTCTAACTGTTGCTTCTTGACCTGCATACAGATTTCTCAGGAGGCACAGTGGTCTGGTATTCCAATCTCTCGATGAATTTTCCATAGTTTGTGTGATCCACACAGTTAACGGCTTTGGCATAGTCAATAAAGCAGAAGTAGATGTTTTTCTGGAATTCTTGTGCTTTTTCTATGATTCAGTGGATGCTGGCAATTTGATCTCTGGTTCCTCTGCCTTTTCTAAATCCATCGTGAACATATGGAAATTCACAGTTCAGGTACTGTTGAAGCCTGGCTTGGATAATTTTAGGCATTACTTTGCTAGCGTGTGAGATGAGTGCAATTGTGCAGTAGTTTGAGCATTCTTTGGATTGCTTTTCTTTGGGATTGGAATGAAAACTAATTTTTTTCAGTCCTGTGGCCACTGCTGAGTTTCCCACATTTGCTGACATGCTGAGTGCAGCACTTTCACAGCATCATCTTTCAAGATTTTAAATAGCTCATCTGGAATTCCATCACCTCCACCAGCTTTGTTTGTAGTGATGCTTCCTAAGGCCGACATGACTTCGTATTCCAGGATGTCTGGCTCTAGGTGGGTGATCACATGATCGTGATTATCTGGGTCATGAAGATCTTTTTTGTATAGTTATTCTGTGTATCCTTGCCACCCCTTTCTTTATATCCTCTGCTTCTGTTAGGTCCATACCACTTCTGTCCTTAATTCTGCCCATCTTTGCATGAAATGGTCCTTTGGTATCTCTTATTTTCTTGAAGAGATCTCTAGTCTTTCCCATTCTATTGTTTTCCTCTATTTCTTTGCATTGATCACTGAGGAAGGCTTTCTTGTCTCTTCCTGCTGTTTTTTGGAACTCTGCATTCAGATGGGAACTTCTTTCCTTTTCTCCTTTCCCTTTGGTGTCTTTTCTTTTCTTAGCAATTTGTAAGGCCTCCTCAGACAACCATTTTGCCTTTTTTCATTTCTTTTTCTTGGGGCTGGTCTTGATCACTGCCTCCTGTACAATGTCACGAACCTCCATACATAGTTCTTCAGGCACTCTATCAGATCTAATCCCTTGAATCTATTTGTCACTTCCACTATATAATTATAAGGGATTTGATTTAAGTCATACCTGACTGTGGTCTAGTGTTTTTCCCTACTTCCTTCAATTTCAGTCTGAATTTGGCAATAAGGAGTTCATGATCTGAGCCACAGTCAGCTCCCAGTCTTGTTTTTAGTGACTGTATAGACCTTCTCCATCTTTGGCTGCAAAGAACATAATCAATCTGATTTCAGCATTGACCATCTGGGGATGTCCATGTGTAGAGTCTTCTCTTCTGTTGTAGGAAGTGGGTGTTTGCTGTGACCAGTGCATTCTCTTGGCAAAACTCTTATTAGCCTTTGACCTGCTTCATTTTTGTACCCCAAGGCCAAATTTGCCTGTTACTCCAGGTATCTCTTGACTTCCTACTTTTGCATTCCAGTCCCCTATAATGAAAAGGATGTCTTTTTTGGGTGTTAGTTCTAGAAGGTCTTGTAGGTTTTCACACAATCATTCAACTTCAGCTTCTTCAGCATTACTGGTCAGGGCATACACTTGGATTACTGTAATATTCAATGGTTTGCCTTGGAAACGAACAGAGGTCATTCTGTCATTTTTGAGATTGCTTCCAATACTACATTTCAGGCTCTTTCGTTGACTATGATGGCTACTCCATTTCTTCTAAGAGATTTTTGCCTACAGAAGTAAGTAAAACAGTCATTTGAGTTAAATTCACCCATTCTAGTCCATTTTAGTTCACTGATTCCTAAAATGTCAGTGTTCACTCTTGCCGTCTCCTGTTTGACCACTTCCAATTTACCTTGGTTCATGGACCTAACATTCCAGGTTCCTATGCAATATTGTTTTTACAGCATTAGACTTTACTTCCATCACCAGTCACATCCACAATTGGGCATTGTTTTTGCTTTGGCTCTGTCTCTTCATTCTTTCTGGAATTGTTTCTCCACTGATCTCCAGTAGCATATTGGGCATCTTCCAACCTGGGGAGATCATCTTTCAGTGTCGTATCTTTTTGTCTTTTCATACTGTTCATGGGGTTCTCAAGGCAAGAATAATGAAGTGGTTTGCCATTCCCTTCTTCAGCAGACTACATTTTGTCAGAACTCTCCACCATGACCCGTCCATCTTGGGTGGCCCTACACAGCATGGCTCATAGTTTCACTGGGTTAGACAAGTCTGTGGTCCATGGGATCAGTTTGATTAGTTTTCTGTGATTGTTGGTTTCATTATGTTGGCCCTCTGATGGATAAGGATAAGAAGCTTATGGAAGTTTCCTGATGGGAGACTGACTGAGGGGGAAATTGGGTCTTTTTCTGATGGGTGGGGCCATGCTCAGTAAATCTTTAATCCAATTTTCTGTTGGTGGGTGCAGCTGTGTTCCCTCCCTGTTGTTTGACCTGAGGCCAACTATGGTGGAGGTAATGGGTGAATTTAACTCAAATGACTATTTTATTTACTACTGTGGGCAAAAATCTCTTAGAAGAAATGGAGTAGCCATCATAGTCAACGAAAGAGCCTGAAATGTAGTATTGGAAGCAATCTCAAAAATGACAGAATGACCTCCTTCAAAAGGCCCCATGTATACACCGCTACACTGAGTGCCCCGGACCCTGCAGCAGGCCACTGCCAACCCATGCCTCTGCTGCAGACTCCTGGACACTTACAGGCAGGTCTGGGTCAGTCTCTTGTGGGATCACTGCTCCTCTCTCCTGGGTCCTGATGTGCACAAGGCTTTGTTTGTTCCCTCCAAAAGTCTGTTTCCCCAGTCCTTGTAAGTTCTGGAGGCTCTATGGTGGGGTTAATGGTGACCTCCTCCAAGAGGGCTTATGCCATACCCAGGACTTCTGGACCCAGAGTCCCTGCCCTGGCAGCAGGCCACCGCTGACATGTACCTCCACAGGAGAGACTCAGACACAGTTCTGGCTCAGTCTCTGTGGGTTCTCTGGGTCCTGCTGTGCACAAGTTTGAGCCTTCTGAGTGTCTCTGGCGGGTATGGAGTTTGATTCTAAATGTGATTTCGCCCCTCTTACCATCTTGCTGGGGCTTCTCCTTTGCCCTTGGCATGGGGTATCTTTTTTTGTTGGGATCTAACATTCTCCTGTTAATGGTTGTTCAGCAGTGAATTGTAATTTTGGAGTTCTTGCAGGAGAAGATGAGTGCATGTCCTTTTAGTCTGCCATCTTCCTCTGCAAATTCTTTACCAGCTGAGCCACAAGGGAAGCACTTCACCACAGTTACCTCAGGTTAATTTTACCACAGGTTCCTCTAGTCACCACAGAGCTTTTAACATGCTATTTTCTCACTGTTTCCCCTAGTTAACTACTATTCATCCTAGCACAATCATCGCTTCCTAGGAAAAGCTTCCCTGCCCTCCCTTACTTGGTAAAATCCCCCTTCATGTGTTCTTAAACCACCATGAACATCTCCTTAGCACTTAGCACTCGTGATTTGATTACTGGCTATCTCCTCCAATGAATCATAGTACTATAAGAGCCAGATTTGTGCCAGTTTTTGCTCTCCACTGTTTTTTTTTTTTTTTTCCCTAGCACCTATCACAGTACCTGGCACTCTGTAGCTGTTCAGTTAATAAATATTGACTAAATCAGTATGTTCATTAATCAACTTATTTTAGTAATGATAAGTAAGTCACCAGGCATTTATATCTCAATAAACAAAGACAGAAACTCTAAGAAGGCAGAAATTTTTGCCTCTTTTATTCATTGATGTATTCTCAGCACACAGAGTAGAGCTTAGCATATAATAGGCACTCCATCAATCTTTCCTTTTCTTTTTTCTTCAAGAATTTTTATGATATAACTTTTAAATATTAGGTACAATTAGAATTCATTGTTTGTTGTTCATTCACTACTTTGCCAACAAAGGTCGATCTAGTCAAAGCTATGGTTTTTCCAGTAGTCATGTATGGATGTAAGAGTTGAACTATAAAGAAAGCTCAGTGCCAAAGAATTTATGCTTTTGGACTATGGTGTTGAAGAAGACTCTTGAGAGTCCCTTGGACTACAAGGATATCCAACTAGTCAATCCTAAAGGAAATCAGTCCTGAATAGTCATTGGAAGGACTGATGTTGAAGCTGAAACTCCAACACTTTGGCCACCTGATGGCAAAGAACGGATTCTTTGGAAAAGACCCTGATGCTGGAAAAGATTGAAGGCAGGAGGAGAAGGGGATGACAGAGGATAAGATGGCTGGATGGCATCACCAACTCAATGGACAAGAGTTTGGGCAAACTCCGGAAGCTGGTGATGCACAGGGAAGCCTGGTGTGCTGCAGTCAGACATGATTGAAAACTAAACTGACTGAACTGACTGAGCATTTATTGTTAGCAGTGACAGAGGGATTTAGTCACGTTTTTCATGAAATGCCTGTATAAGACTTGCTGTTGTTTAGGCACTAAGTCACATCTGACTCTTTCGCCACCCATGGACTGTAGCCCAACAGGCTCCTCTGTCCAGAGAATTCCCCAGGCAAGAATACTGGAGTGGGTTCACATTTCCTTCTCCACATCAATACTTCTTGAATGAATTAATTAATAAAACACAGATAAGCACAAGGAATGATGACGACCTATATCAAAGGTTTACTGGCTTGCTATACTTTCTTTATTTCATATATTTGATGTATACTTTATTAGGGGGCTTCCCAGGTGGCACTAATGGTAAAGAACCCGCCTGCCAGTGCAGGAGACATAAGAGGTGCAGGTTCAGTCCCTACATTAGGAAGATCCCCTGAAGGAGGACATGGCAACCCACTCCAGTATTCTTGCCTAGAGAATACCATGTACAGAGGAGCCTGGAGGGCTATAGTCCCTAAGGTTGTGAACAGTCGGACGTGACTGAAGCAACTTAGCACGGACTTTATTAGGAGAACTCACTAAAGTCCTAAACCAAACACTTCCTTGCTGAATGACCTTGGGAAGTCATATAATATCTTTGAGAGGGAGGAGGGAGGGGGGTTCATGTTTGGGAGTTCGTGTACACCCGTGGCGGATTCATGTCAATGTATGCCAAAACCAGTAGAGTACTGTACAGTAAAATAAAATAAAATTTAAAAAATATATATATATCTTTGAGATTCTGTCTCCTCATCCTTAAAATACAGATAATGCCATCTCTTCTGGTTTCCTCACAGTGTATTAATCAAAAGAGACCATGTAAAGTATAAAAGGCCATTGGATGAGAAGACTCAAGCTAGTATTTTTTGAACACCTACTATCTTGCTTTTTTCTCATCATTCCTTTCCTATATCTATTTATGATTATCGGTTATGGCCATTCACACACTTTCTAGCATTTTGAAATAGAGGAATGCTGTGAACTATGAGGTGTGGAAAGAAGTGCTGAAGGCTGGATAACATGAACTTGAAACCTGAACAAGAGATTCAGCAAAACGTCTAACTGTAGAGGAGGGACATGCAATGAGGCATTTGAAATTACTCTCAGGCTACAAGATAGGGGCAAAACTGGTTGGGTAGGGATCTCACTGAATGTTTGGCATCAAAAATAAGTATTGCAAGATTGATGAACATTCTTTCCTGAATAAAATTACCTAGGAGACATACATTGATGAACAGAAGAGAACATAGGGAAGGGTGATGTCTATAGATGCTTTTTCTTTATTCTACAAAATGCTTCTGGTTGTGATAGTGGTGTGCCAGCACGTTGGAGCAGTCATTACACTTCACATTTGCCTACCCTAGAAAAAGAGAGGTCCTCTTCTTGCCCTTCCCATCACAATCCACAGGCGATTATCCACCAGCCCTTCCCCTCCTCTACTCATAATTACACTCTTCACTGAAGGCCAAAGCGAAGTCCCTCAGATAGACTTGTTGATACTAGGCACTGAACTCAGTGTTTTCCATGTGGAAGTAGGTCTGTTTGCTGGGATGCACCTGTGTGATATAAGACAAGCCAAGGGGACTGGGCATGACTAAAGTGCCCTCATTTTTATAATTCTGGCTTTCACAGTTTTATTCATTGCTTGAAGAAAAGTATACACAATTAATTACACATTCAAGTTGAGAGGTTCTCACTCAGCTAGGTTCATTGATTAACTTTTTAGAAGGAAAGCATAAAAATTCCTCTTTTTATAATGTTTTAGCTGGTATATTTCCTTGACTCTGATAAGAAGACCTCAAGATTTAACTCTTTGAGGAGACTCCAAAGCCATGGTAAACTTTCTTTTTCTAACAAACAAGAACTAGGATAAGGTTTTCACCAGATCTCTGAACCTAGTGACTTTCAGAAAGATTTCTGAAAAGAACCTTCCATGGTCTTCACAAAAATGAGGTCTTTCTCCTTCTGTGTCCGATATGTATTTTTTTGAAGTACAGCTTCTTTTCTGTGATTGTACAATATATGCATTCATATGAATGTTATTAATATTTAAGAAGTGATTATAAAACCAACAATTTCAATGGGTAAAAAGGAAGGGGGTTTGTAGAGTTTCAGGTTCCTAGCAACAAGGGGGAACAAAGGTATTTATAGTGCATACATATATATTGGTTTTGAAAGGAAAGATTATATTAGCTGATCAAATCATCACTAGGCAAATCCTAAACCACATAAAAGACTAGATCAAAATAAATGAGATGTTATACCCATTATTATAAAATGAGAAGGCAGAAAAGTTTTATCTGATGGTATTTTCAAAAACACAGATTCAAAATAAATAGCACAGTTCATAGCTTCCAGAAAGGAACCACAAGAATAAGCTGCCAAATGAACAGCCAGCCACTAAAAACAAACATGCATGTGCTCCCAAAGCTACATGAATAACAACCTTTCTCCTGCAACTGATGTATAGCCAACAGCTGCATGTAATACAAATCATGTCTCTAATTACTCTACCTCAATATATCCTACTTGTATTGTGAAAACACTCACTGTAAGAGAAATGCCTATTCATTATACCTGCCAGACTCTGTACAAAACTCAACCAGGAAACTTCATTACACCAAACCACAGTATGTCTTTGCCCTTGAAGAAGCCTTAAATATAAGGAATAGGTGTATGGTGCATTCAAATTCTGGCTCTATAACTCACAAGCTGTGTGACCTTAAGAAACATATTGAGTCCCCCTGAGTCTTGGTTCCCTCATTTATTCTGTAAGGATAGTGATAACCCCTTCTAGGTGCTTGTGAGAATTAACTGAGATGTTATTAATTTCTAAGCATAAATGCTAATAATTCAATGAATGGTAACTATTAGACAAGTGATTTCCTGCATTAATAGCAGGATCATCTAGGAAAACAATATGAATTTTCCTTTAAGAAATTAAAAATAAAAATAATTATATGATTCAACAATTGCATTTCTGGGTATAAGGACACAAAATTATTATCTTGAAAAGATATCTATATCATTGCAGTATTATTTAAAATTATATAAATGGATGGATGAGACGGTTGGATGGCATCACCAACTCAATGGACATGAGTTTGGGTGGACTCCAGGAGTTCTTGATGGACAGGGAGGCCTGAGGTGCTGCAGTTCATGGGGTCGCAAAGAGTAGGACACGACTGAGCAACTAAACTGAAACTGAACTGAACATATACAATGAAATATTATTCAGCCTTAAAAAAAGAAGGAAATTCTGTCATTTAATACAAAATAGATGAAACTGGAGTATATTATACTAAGTGAAATAGGCTGAACAGAGAAAGACAAATAGTGGATGGTACCATTTATAAGTGGAATTAAAAAAAAGTTGAACTCATAGAATCAAAGTAGTATGGTGGTTTTGAAGAGGGGAGGAGGTTGGGGAATGGAGAGAAGCTGATAAAAGAATACAAAATTTCAGTTGTATGATGAATAAAGTCTGATGATTTAATGTATGATGATTATAATTAACAATACCATATTGTATAATTTAAATTTGCTAAGAGAGTACTGATCATTATATCTACTACTGCGGGCAGGAATCCCTTAGAAGAAAAGGAGTAGCCATCATAGTCAACAAGAGTCCAAAATGCAGTACTTGGATGCAATCTCAAAAACGACAGAATGATCTCTCTTCATTTCCAAAGCAAACCATTCAATATCACAGTAACCCAAGCCTGTGCCCCAACCAGTAACACTGAAGAAGCTGAAGTTGAACGGTTCTATGAAGACTTACAAGACCTTCTAGAACTAACACCCCAAAAAGATGTCCTTTTCATTATAGGGGACTGGAATCCAAAAGTAGGAAATCAAGAAACACCTGGAGTAACAGGCAAATTTGGTCTTGGAATACAGAATGAAGCAGGGCAAAGGTTAATAGAGTTTTGCCAAGAGAACTCATTGGTCATAGCAAACACCCCCTTCCAATGACACAAGAGAAGACTCTACACATGGACATCACCAGATGGTCAACACCGAAATCAGACTGATTATATTCTTTGCAGCCAAAGATGGAGAAGCTCTATCCAGTCAGCAAAAACAAGACTGGGAGCTGACTGTGGCTCAGATCATGAACTCCTTATTGCCAAATTCAGACTTAAATTGAAGAAAGTAGAGAAAACCAATAGACCATTCAGGTATGACCTAAATCA
>SJYX01023997.1:162367-176500 GCA_006410675.1 Oreotragus oreotragus
AATCGCACTCATCTCACACGCTCATAACTGTCTCTTATACACATCTAGATGTGTATAAGAGACAGGGAGGAGGGAGGGGGGTTCATGTTTGGGAGTTCGTGTACACCCGTGGCGGATTCATGTCAATGTATGCCAAAACCAGTAGAGTACTGTAAAGTAAAATTAAATTAAATTAAAAAAAAAGAAATGCTGAATCTTTTACTTAATTTTGAAGTAGGAGATATGCCCAGTTTCTTATGTGTGTCTTTCACTGTGCAAATGCTGAAAAAAGAGAAGGAACTTACCATTTCAGAAAGGAATTCTCCCACTTCTCTCTTCCGTTAAAGGTAGAGTGCTTGAGGACTTGCTGATTCAAAGCCAGGTTCCTTGGGGGTTCCCAGGGTGAAATTTGAAACTAGCCCTCTTTATGCAGAGGGCAAGGAGAGACTGAAGGAAAAAAGACCATTCCAGATCAGTAGGTGGCTGCCTTGAGGATCAAGTGACTTTTACAGAGGGAGCTTGAGTAGCAGCGAGATGAATAGATTTCCTCACCTGCTCACTGGCATCTTAAGAATTTACATAGAAGCCTTAAGTTCAGACACAAAAACAGTCCAGATAGTCTCAGTAACACTTTCTCTTTCAAGATTGTATCCCTGAAGTACCAATTAGTAAGGAAACGGATGACAGAATGTACATTTCGAAAACATGGAAGGAAAGTAAGTTACAGTTTGTGCGAGGAACAGTGATCATGCCCCCTCCGTGACCTCTTCCAACACCACTAGGTACAACTTTGAAAACAGGACTTCCGTTTCATGACTCTTAGAAAGTGTGCCAGATGGCCACTCTTTCATACCAATGATCAATGAATTAATGAGTTCTAATTTATTTCTATTTCAAGTACTTCTTTTTTTCAATACATAAATATGTGTATATAAAATTTATATTATAAAGACCATAATGTGAATAATAACTCTTATGTTTGAATATGTGATCAAATAGGCACAATATATTATTTTAGAGAAAAAAAAGAAAATTCAAAATGTGGTATTAAATTTAATTCTTCATATTCACCTTATAGATTTTATAAAATACACAAAATTATGAATTAATTGGGTCATTAAAGAAAATTTGAAACTGGTAAGATGAAATGGAAATATGAGGAAATTATGAAGTTGTTTGACTTTATTTTTAAGTGATTTCCATATCCTTTTACACATGGTCAATTAAATTGGTGACAAAGCTTCTAAAGTATTAATTAACTTTCTGAGGATGAAATATGCTACAGCATTTTCCACAAAAATTACGCATCACTGAATATCATGGAGTATACCTAAAATGACTTCTATCCAAATGTCTAATGGGATATTATACCAAAATATTAATATAGATTTTACCCATAATAAAAACATGCTGTGGTGGTGAGATTTGAATTATAATTATATAAATATTTCTATTCATTCTAATAAATGTCCTAAATGTAAGACAAAGTAGAAAATTAAGTAAAAGCCCTATAGAAGGAAATAACCAGCATAAACATCTACAGAAAACTCATATAAAACTCATTTTATAAAATAGGGGAAAGTTATACATGATAAGCTACTACCTTGACCTAAATTCTTTGATGTATTTCATATTCAAAAGATTATGGATGGTTATTACTACATTGATATCAAGGTATTTGGGGTTGCTTTGAGGCTATCATTGAGAGTAACACCTAGTTTCCTCTAAAATGTATGTTTATCATGCCTTAATTCCTATTCTTCATTTCTGTCTAGAAAGAAATTGGTAGAGCACCACAGACTTATTTTACAAACCTCAAAATGTATTAGTTGCCATATATTCTGAGGCACTAACAACCATTAAAAGCCATTGCAGATGTATTGTTGTGATAGCTGGTGTGTACCCATGAGTCTCAATTAGTTAGATTTTACCCAAATGGTTTTGACATCCTAAAATATCCCTATTACTTTTTTTTTTTCCTCCAAAGGGAGCAAGAACCTATTAATACAGTGGCCATTGGAGTCTCTGAGCTGCTTCTTTTCAAAATGTTTTCTCCTTGAAAGTCCAGAAAAATAGACAATTGAAAAAATGGGGAAATTGGTCAGGCTCCTAGACTGTGTCTTCTGTACCAAGTTTATATTTTATGCTAAAAAATAATAAAGAAAGGTTATCTAGAATTCTGACGTCAATAAAACTGTCTAGTGTTCTGACTAATAGCCTGGCATCCAGAGAAAGAAAGTCAAATGTAGAAATCAGATATCTTTTCACACATGTGATATTATTAATTACACTCTGAACTAGAAAGTAACATATTGAAAGAACTATGAACTTCTTGAGTATGATAGCAAAAGGTTTTGTAAGTTAGCTAAACATTTATATTGACCCTGAAACCTATTAGGCTTCAAGAAAAACATTATAGATTTAGGTTTGAAAAGATTTCCCTCGGGCTTTCTCTTTTTTTTTCTGATTTCTGCTGATAAGACTAGAGCTTTCCTGAGATGAATAACCAGGGTAGAAATTTGGGCAAACAGCTCATAGTAAAGACAGGGATACTTCATTCATTAAGTACCTTGTAAACAGGATATTTCATGCACCCTGCTGTCTTCATTTGTTTTCTCTCAAGCAGAGTTTGAGACAAGGACTATTATGCAGGTGGTTATTTTTAGAAATGAACTTAAGGCACCCAAATGGAGGGAGTAGAAAAATTGAAACAAAGAAAGAGGGAAAGTTGGCATAGGGAGCATTGTTGAGCTGTTTCCACTATGGTCCTTTGGGACTCAATCACTAGGGACTCTCTCAGGAGTCCTATAAAATGCATATCAGCCAGAGACATGAAAGGGGTACATGTTTACCCAGTTTGCCCCACAGTTATATGTGTATGCATACATGCTGTGCTGTGCCCAGGCGCTCTGTCATATGATGCTTTGCGACCCCATGGATTGTAGCCTGCCAGGCTTCTCTGTCAATGGAATTTTCCAGGTAAAAATACTAGAGTAGGTTGCCATTTCCTATGCCAGGGGAATCTTCCTGACCCAGGGATCAAACCTATGTCTCTTGTGTCTCTGGTATTGGGAGGAGGATTCTTTACCACTGTGCCACCTGGGAAGTCCGTATGCATAGTCCTGTCTAATTAGGCTTCAACAGTCTTCCAATGTAGCTGTAGCAGAGAACTACCATTCAGAAAGCAAGAGATGTGTTGTACATCTATGTCAAGGTGCTGTCATGCTAGAGCAAAAAACCTATGGTACAGTTTTTGAGGTAAATATAGAACTATTTGACAGAGACCATTCTCCTTGTATGGACTTTCCTGGTGGCTCAGAGGGTAAAGCGTCTGCCTGCAATGCAGGAGTCCTGGGTTCGATCCCTGGGTCAGGAAGATCCCCTGGAGAAGGAAATGGCACCCCACTCCAGTACTCTTGCCTGGAAAATCCCAAGGACAGAGAAGCCTGCTAGACTACAGTCCATGGGATCTCAAAGAGTCGGACACGACTGAGAGACTTCACTTTCACTTACTTTCGCTTTCTTCTGCTTTCAACACTCAAGACTTCCTATGCCCTATATTAAGTCCAGTACACTACAGATGTAGTATAGTAGCCAGCCTCAAGCACTACAGAAAACTTAAAGAAGAGTGTTAATTGAATAAGTTAAAATACCCAGAATTTAACTGGTCCCTAGGCTCACCAGTACTTTAGCTGGTTTCAGTTTCTTGACTGATGAGAAGACTCAGGCTTGATCCTTGAAGAATTAGAGCCTTCAGTAGCTGCACTTCTCAGATTAAGGTTGTTGCATGTGTGCACATAGAGTTATCACTGTGCCTGGATCATCAAGAGTTGCCCGAGTAAATCTCCTGAATTTCACATATAGCCCTTTCTGACTTATTGTGTTGCCAAAAGTCTAGCAATCTTCATCAATATATCAGCTCCTTTCACTATCAGAAGAACCACAAAATGATAAGCCCAATAGGACCATGTGAGAGTCATAGCTTCTAGATCTGATTCCCAAGTTCTGAATTCCCTGGTGGAAACCTCCATCACATCACTACACATCAGAATTTTCACTCTTGCCAAACTTAAACATGATAAGACACAGAGTAGAAATTTGGCAAACGTGTTGCAGGATTTACATTGCAACTGGCTAATTCTACATCCACCTCTTGATTCCTGGACCAGCTTTCTAGGCTTTGAGAAAACAACACCAACCAAGCTATTTACCTGGCATATATGCTCCATGTTGTTTCATATTCTTGCAGTGTGTTTCTAAAGCTGATACTCTGAAAGAACATTCCAACATTCCTTTACAATTCCAGATCAAGCAGTAGATGGTGGGACAGAGAATCATGTATTTAGGTGTTCATCATCAGACCTTTTTAAAGCATAAAATGGGCTCTTTGTTCTGAGTTAATAATATACTGGATCCTATGTGGAATTCTGCTGGAAGAGACACTGCAGTATGGAAAAGCAAACCTTGATGTCAAGACTGATAAGGAATAATTATTGCCCCTGGTGAGGTTGGAGTGATTCAACACAGTTAATATTTTCTTACATTCCTGGATTTATTCTAAAACTAATACCACATTAGAAGTTAAATATTAGTCTCTGCTTTGGCAAGAATGGCATTCAGCAAAGGTAGTAACAAGATGAGTTTTAATGAGAAGGAGCTAGAGCGTAGAGGGTAGATTTCTGCTGTAGAGTGTAGATATCTGCTCCCATGGCCACTCCATTCATAAACCATCTGTGTAAGTGCTGGGATAGATGAGAAGAAGCTGACTAACATCCTTAGAATGAATGCAACTACCTATAAGAATGCAGAGTGGTTCCTTTTTGGTGGATGCTCTCTGTCGTAAATTCAGTTTAGTTCAATTCAGTCACTAAGTAGTGTCTGACTCTTTGCAACCCCATGAACCGCAGCATGCCAGGCCTCCCTGTCCATCACCAACTCCCGGAGCCTACCCAAACTCATGTCCATTCAGTCTGTGATGCCATCCAACCATCTCATCCTCTGTCGTCCCCTTCCCCTCCTGCCCTCAATCTTTTCCAGCATCAGGGTCTTTTCAAATGAATTAGCTCTTCGCTTCAAGTGGACAAAGAGTTGGAGTTTCAGCTTCAACATCAGTCCTTCCAAAGAACACCAAGGACTGATATCCTTAAGGATGGACTGGTTGGATCTCCTTGCAGTCCAAGGGACTCTCAGTGTCTTCTCCAACACCACAATTCAAAAGCATCAATTCTTCAGTGCTCAGTTTTCTTTATAGTCCAACTCTCACATCCATACATGACCACTGGAGAAACCATAGCCTTGACTAGATGGACTTTTGTTGGCAAAGTCTCTGCTTTATAATATGCTGTCTAGTTTGGTCATAACTTTCCTTCCAAGGAGTAAACGTCTTTTAACATGGCTGTAGTCACCATCTGCAGTGATTTTGGAGCCCAAAAAAGTAAAGTCAACCACTGTTTCCATTGTTTCCACATCTATTTGCCATGAAGTTATGGGACTGAATGCCATGATCTTAGTTTTCTGAATGTTGAGGTTTAAGCCAACTTTTTCACTCTCCTCTTTCACTTTCATCAAGAGGCTTTTTAGTTCTTCTTCACTTTCTGTCATAGGTGGTGTCATCTGCATATATGATGTTATTGATATTTCTCCCAGCAATCTTGATTCCAGCTTGTGCTTCTTTCAGCCCAGCACTTTTCATGATGTTCTCTGTATATAAGTTAAATAAGCAGGGTGACAATATACAGCCTTGATGTACTCCTTTTCCTATTTGGAACCAGTCTGTTGTTCCATGTTCAGTTCTAACTGTTGCTACCTGACCTCCATACAGGTTTCTCAAGAGGCAAGTCAGGTGGTCTGGTATTCCCATCTNCTGTATATAAGTTAAATAAGCAGGGTGACAATATACAGCCTTGATGTACTCCTTTTCCTATTTGGAACCAGTCTGTTGTTCCATGTTCAGTTCTAACTGTTGCTACCTGACCTCCATACAGGTTTCTCAAGAGGCAAGTCAGGTGGTCTGGTATTCCCATCTCTTGAAGAATTTTCTACAGTTCATTGTGATCCACACAGTCAAAGGCTTTTGCATAGTCAATAAAGCAGAAATAGATTTGTTTTTGGAGCTCTCTTGCTTTTTTGATGATCCAGTGGATGTTGGCAATTTGATCTCTGGTTCCTCTGCCTTATCAAAATCCAGCTTGAACATCTGAAATTTCACAGTTCACATACTGTTGAAGTCTGGCTTGGAGAATTTTGAGCATTACTTTACTAGCATGTGAGATGAATGCAATTGTGTGGTAGTTCAAGCAATCCTTGGCATTTCCTTTCTTTGAGATTGGAATGCAAATTGACCTTTTCCAGTCCTGTGGCCACTGCTGAGTTTTCTGAATTTGCTGGCCTATTGAGTGCAGCACTTTCACAGCATCATCTTTTAGGGTTTGAAATAGCTCAACTGGGATTCTATCACCTCCATTTGATTTGTTTGTAGTGATTCTTACTAAGGTCCACTTCACATTCCAGGATGTCTGGCTCCAGGTGAGTGATCACACCATCATGATTAAATGGGTCATTAAGATCTTCTTTGTACAGTTCTTCTGTGAATTACTGAAACCCAAATATCTAACATTTTGTGCCACATCAAAATATCCTTCTCCTGTTGCTTGAAATTTCAACTTTGTTTCTTCCTCAATCAAGCAGGCTGTTTTCCAATGTCCAGAAATATTATTTTAATCATATATTATTCCATTTTTAACATAAAAGGTGAATAACTATGTTTAGTGCTCACAGCTATGCCCCTGAGAGAATTTCTTAATGCATTCATTAGGGCAATACCAAAGGAGGGCTAGTGTGCAAAACCTTCTCCTTTTGGTTTGCATCAATACACTATACTAATAAATCATTAAACTAACTCTGAGTTTGTTCACTCACTGTTATTTGTTTGCAAAAAGCACCAACATAATCCAAAGGTATGAATTAAAGCAAAGCTTTCTGTACAACAGAGATAGGCAACTCATTGTCTGATCATTCAATTTACCTGAGCCCAAGCTGCAATATACCATTTATATCCTAAAGAGATTGCTGTTGTACTTTCTGCACTTGTGATTGGCTGTATCTGGTAATTTCAAAGGCAAGATCTGTAGATCTGGTGACTGTTAAGTCACTTGATAACTCAGAGTGAACTATTTAGTTTGCTCTAGGATCCAATCACTCATTAGAGTATATTCCAAATGGCAAATTATGCCCTTCTGCAAAAGGCAAGGCTTTGTTCCAGAATTCTAGGAATCTGCTTTGCTCTCTGATACTAATTCTTCTACTGATGCTTTAATAATTTACCATAATTTAGCAACTTAAAACAACTGTGTGGATGACAACAAACTTTGGAAAATTCTTAAAGAGATGGGAATACCAGAGCAACTTACCTGCCTCCTGAGAAATCTGTATGCAGCTCAAGAAGCAATAGTTAGAACCAGACATGGAACAATGCACTGATTCCAGTTGGGAAAGGAGTATGTCAAGGTTATATATTGTCACTGTGCTTATTTAACTTATATGCAGAGTACATCATGCAAAATGTCAGGCTGGATGAAGCACAAGCTGGAATCAAGATTGCCAGGAGAAATGTATAACCTCAGATATGCATATGAAACCACCCTTATGGCAGAAGGCAAAGGGGAACTAAAGAGTCTCTTGATGACAGTGAAGGAAGAGAGTGAAAACACTGGCTTAAGATTCAACGTTCAAAAAACTAAGATCATGGCATCCGGTTCCATCCCTCCATGGCAAGTAGGTGGGGAAACAATGGAAACAGTGACAGACTTTCTTTTCCTGGGCTCCAAAATCACTGCAGATGGTGACTGCAGCCATGAAATTTTAAAATTCCTGTTCCTTGGAAAAAACGCTATGACCAACCTAGACAGTGTATTTAAAAGCAAAGACATTCGTTTGCCAACAAAAGTATATCTAGTCAAAGCTACTATCTAATCAAAGCTAGTCAAAGTCATGTATGGATGTGAGAGTTGTAAAGAAAGCTGAGCACTGGAGAACTGATGCTTTTGAACTGTGGTGTTGAAGAAGACTCTTGAGAGTCCCTCACACTGCATGGAGTACTTACTTCTGTTCATTCAACTAGGATAATACCATTAATATAGCACAATATTCTATGAAATGTCAGTGCTAACATCTCTGCAGACTCATTTGTGAGTGAAAGTAGGATCATTAATCTTGGACAAATGTGGACTCTCATCCATATAAAACAGAAGTTTTGAATATTTTTCTCAAAACAAATTTATAAACCACTTGTTAAATCAGTAGCTACATAAGAAATGTTCTGAGCCCTCAGAAGCCCTCTCAGACAGTTCTTCTCATTGTACTTTGGCTCAACCCCCTAATTCAGGGGCTCATACCATATTTCTGAGACAGGAATAAAAAGAGTGGTTGTCATTCTACATGACCTCACATAGTCATTTGCTTTTTGGAGCATATTATAGCTACATCAAGTCAGCTGAGGTTGGTCATTTCCCCTCAGGAGTGAAATAGATAGATAGGCTGTTACACAACTATTTTCTTTCCACAGAGTCTCAAATTGTTTCATCCAGGTGTAAATGTCTATTTATCTGCTGAAGTTGAAGTAGCAAAAGGGAAGAAGTTCATTGTCACTTCCCATTTCTACATTTTTTTCTTCCTGGAAGTCTTCACATTCTGTTAAAAGCTATGATTATTGTGTAGATGCATCTTTCCCATCAGCATTCCACCCCACAACATGATTTGATTCATCCATCACTATGAAAACCATCAGCCAGCAATAGTGAGCAAGCTGAATGTTGCTAGCTTTATTTGGCTGAAGCTGAAGGAGTGGCAGTTCCATCAAATGAGCCAAAACTCCGTTTCCAGGGCTTCGGCATCCTCTTGACTCAGCAATATAAAGGATACCTTCTCCTTTCAGCAAGCAGTTGTGTAGAGAGACACTGTTGCCCTTCGGGCTTTGTTCTCCTCTTCTCTGAGCAGATTCAGAAAAACTCAGGGGCAGGGTGGCAATCAAAATAGGGATAGGGTTTTGTTGTTGTTTCACGTAATTTTGAGGTAAGACAGGCATTTCTCCTTCATTGTGTGTTTCAGAACCAGAGGCTGAGTGTTGTGGGGGTGAGAATGAATAGCCCAGATATGTAAAGGATGGTAGGCTTCCCTCATATACATCTTATTAATAACATTTTCTCCTCCCCCTTATCTTCCAGATGTTTCTTCCCCTAGAATTGTTTTAGCTTCCTGTTGTTATCTCAGTTTGTCCTCTCCTGACAACTTTTTTCTCCCTGTCAGTTCTTTCAGAGTCTGGTTTCTGTATCAGCCATGGAGCTTCACTTGCGGCAAACTTCTCAGGAGCTTGGCCCAGAGTCAGCAGACATTCATTTCTTAGTGCGTGCATGCAAAGTCATTTCAGTTATGAAGATTCTTTGCGACCCTGTGGACTGTAGCCCGCCAGGCCCTCTGTCCATGGGGTTCTCAAGGCAAGAATACAGGAGTGGGTTGTCATCATGCCCTCCTCCAGGGGATCTTCCTGACTCAGGGATCTAACCCGCATCTCTTAGGTCTCTTGCATTGGCAGGTGGATTCTTTGCCACTTGCAATTCAGGAGAACTTTTCTGGTATAATAGGCTGTACCCAAATAGAATCAGAGTCTAAGGAAATATCTTTTGCTTCCTGAATTCAGCATCTCCCTTTTTTCCTTCTTTTTTTTTTTTTTTCCTTTTTACCTTCTGATAGGTCAGTCTATTAACTTAGTTAGGAGTGAGGCTCCTATATAAACCACATCCTACTGTCTGCTTGCATTTACAAGTTGAAAACAACATTTAAATTTCAAGCAATTCCTCTAGGGTTGGATGCTCTTGCCTTTGAGGGGGATTAGTTATCTTCCTAGGTACTGTTCCCAGATGGTGCTAGTGGTAAAGAACCCACCTGCCAATGCAGGAAACCCAATAGATGTGAGTCCAATCCCTGGGTTGGGGAGATCCCCTGGAGGAGGGCATGGCAGCCTACTCCAGTATTCTTGCCTGAAATTATACCATGGACAGAGGAGCCTAGTTGGCTATAACCAAAATCGAGTGGTGATGTCATCCAGCCATCTCATCCTCTGTCATCCCCTGCTGCTCCTGCCTCCAATCCCTCCCAGCATCAGGGTCTTTTCCAGTGTGTCAACTCTTTGCATGAGGTGGCCAAAGTATTGGAATTTCAACTTCAGCATCAGTCCTTCAGTGAGCACCCAGGACTGATCTCCTTTAGGATGGGCTGGTTGGATCTCCTTGCAGTCCAAGGGACTCTCAAGAGTCTTCTCCAACACCACAGTTCAAAAGCATCAATTCTTCAGCACTCAGGTTTCTTCACAGTCCAACTCTCACATCCATAGATGACCACTAGAAAAACCATACCCTTGACTAGACAGACCTTTGTTGGCAAAGTAATATCTCTGCTTTTCAATATACTATCTAGGTTGGTCATAACTTTCCTTCCAAAGAGTAGCCATCTTTTAATTTCATGGCTGCAATCACAATCTGCAATGATTTTGGAGCCCCCCAAAATAAAATCTGACACTGTTTCCATTGTTTCCTCATCTATTTACCATGAAGTGATGGGACCAGATGCCATGATCTTTGTTTTCTGAATGTTGAACTTTAAGCCAACTTTGTCACTCTCCTCTTTCACTTTCATCAAGAGGCTTTTTAGTTCCTCTTCACTTTCTGCCATAAGGGTGGTGTCATCTGCATATCTGAAGTTATTGATATGTTTCCTGGCAACCTTGATTCCAGCTTGTGATTCTTCCAGCCCAGCATTTCTCATGATGTACTCTGCATATAAGTTAAATAAGCAGGGTGACAATATACAGCCTTGATGTACTCCTTTTCCTATTTGGAACCAGTCTGTTGTTCTATGTCCAGTTCTAACTGTTGCTACCTGACCTGCATATAGGTTTCTCAGGAGGCAGTTCAGGCGGTCTGGTATTTCCATCTCTTTCAGAATTTTCCACAATTTATTGTTATTCACACAGTCAAAGGCTTTAGCATAGTCAATAAAGCAGAAATAGATGCTTTTCTGGAACTCTCTTGCTTTTTTGATGATCCATCAGATGTTGGCACTTTGATCTCTGGTTTCTCTGCCTTTCCTAAAACCAGCTTGAACATCTGGAAGTTCATTGTTCATGTGTTGCTGAAGCCTGGCTTGGAGAATTTTCAGCATTACTTTACTAGCATGTGAGATGAGTGCAATTGTGCAGTAGTCTGAGCATTCTTTGGCATTGCCTTTCTTTGGGATTGGAATGAAAACTGACCTTTCCTAGTCCTGTGGCCACTGCTGCATTTTCCAAATTTGCTAGCATATTGAGTGCAGCACTTTCACAGCATCATCTTNAGATGAGTGCAATTGTGCAGTAGTTTGAGCATTCTTTGGCATTGCCTTTCTTTGGGATTGGAATGAAAACTGACCTTTCCTAGTCCTGTGGCCACTGCTGAATTTTCCAAATTTGCTAGCATATTGAGTGCAGCACTTTCACAGCATCATCTTTCAGGATTTGAAACAGCTCAACTGTAATTCCATCACCTCCACTAGCTTTGTTTGTAGTGATGCTTTTTAAGGCCCACTTGACTTCACATTCCAGGATGTCTGGCTCTAGGTGAGTGATCACACCATCCTGATTATCTGGGTCATGAAGATCTTTTTTGTACAGTTCTTCTGTGTATTCTTGCCACCTCTTCTTAGTATCTTCTGCTTCTGTTAGGTCCAGACCATTTCTGTCCTTAATTGTGCCCATCTTTGCATGAAATGTTCCCTTGGTATCTCCAATTTTCTTGAAGAGATCTCTAGTCTTTCCCATTCTGTTGTTTTCCTCTATTTCTTTGCATTCACTGAGGAAGGCTTTCTTGTGTCTCCTTGCTATTCTTTAGAACTCTGCATTCAAATTCTTATATCTTTCCTTTTCTCCTTTGCTTTTCACTTCTCTTCTTTTCACAGCTATTTGTAAGGCCTCCTCAGACAGCCATTCTGCTTTTTTGCATTTCTTTTCCATGGGGATGGTCTTGATCCCCGTCTCCTGTACAATGTCATGAACCTCCGTCCATAGTATATAGGATGGATAAACAAAAAGAAAGGAAAAGATGCTGATGCTAGGAAAGAGTGAAGTCAAAAGGAGGAGGGCCGCAGAAGATGAGATGGTTGGATGGCATCACTGACTCAAAGGACATGAATCTGAGCAAACTCTGGGAGACAGTGAAGGACAGAGAAGCCTGGCATGCCACAGTCCATGGGGTTGTAGAGTTGGACATTACTTAGTGATTCAACAACAACAACAAAACAGCAAGATCATACTATATAGCACAGGAAACTATATTTAATATCCAGTGTTAAACCATAATGGAAAAGAATATTAAGTATATATAAAAATACATACATTATATATGTATAGCTGAGTCACTTTACTGTACAGCAGAAATTAACACAACACTGCAAATCAACTATACTTTAATAGAATTTTTAAAAAATAAATAAAATTTATCTTAAGTCTTTGAAAACAAAACATTTCAGGCCTGCATAGCTGCCTCAGCTTTCGAAATCAAAATCAATCAGTGTAACCTACAACACTGAAAGTTTGCTTTTGGTAGTGGTTTAGTCTCTCAGCCATGTCTGACTCTTTGCATTCCTATGAACTGTAGCCTGCCGGGCACCTCTGCCCATGGGATTCTCCAGGCAAGAATTCTGGAGTGGGTTGCCATTTCCTTCTCCAATTGATAGGTTGGGGGGGAGAAAAATTATTTGACTACAGATTTGGCACAGAAAAAATGGGCAGTATCTAATATGCACTCATGATTTAAAAATAAAACATCTCAGAAAAGCAGTAATAGAAAAGAAATTCTTCAATTTGATAGGGAACATTCACCTCAAAGCCTTCAAGTAGCATCATACGTAACAGTAAGAAAGTGGACACTTTACCTCAAAACTAGGGGAAAAAAATTATTAGAAAGGCTACCCAAGGATCAGGATAAGTATGTCCTCTCCCAACACTGCAGGTCAACAGCTTTCTGGAAGTCCTTGCCAGTGGATTAAGAAAAGAAAAAGAAATAAAAATGGTATGGATTAGAAATGAAGAAATAAAATTGTCTCTGTTTACAAATGACAAGATTATCTAAAAATTCTCAAAGAATGGACAAAAAAACTTCAATAACTAATAAGTAAGTATAGCAAATTCACTGGACAAATGCTTGATATATGAGTTGAATAGCAGATTCCCAGGGGATTTTCTTTAGGGTAGGGAAATGATGATGCTCTGTATGATGTTGTATTATTGAATACAAGGGGTAAGCATTTGTCAAAATCTCTTTAACTTCACAGCACAAAGAATAAACCTTATCCTTATTATATGCAAATTCTGAAAAATCATTTAGGAGGTTAAGTCATCTCAAGATGAAACTTAGACTGGAATAAAATGTATTACAACTGTAGACATAACCTCCTTGAAAGAGCTGGGGGAATGATATGCTGACCTAAGCACCTCTGGAAATGAGTGGAGTTTGTAAGACTAAAGGCAAAGGGAACTGTACATAAATTTGTACTCTAGTTGATAAAGTATTTTTCCCGTAGATATACAGGTTAACAATTCTGAAACTATAAATGTCTTCTAGAGTTGAGCAAAGTAAATGGATAGTGAATGGTGGGAACCAGGTTTTTTATTGTTGAGTGCAGAGTTACATATATACAAGGGGAAGAAGATAGAATAATAAATGTGGTAATGGATTAGAGTTGGAAACATCGGTATGGGACTCATATTTACCTTCATATAAACACAGACTGTAGAGGGTGTGGAGAAAAGGGAACCCTTTTACACTGTTGGTGGGAATGCAAAGTAGTACAGCCACTATGGAGAACAGTGTGGAGATTCCTTAAGAAATTGCAAATAGAACTGCCTTATGACCCAGCAATCCCATTGCTGGGCATACACACCGAGGAAACCAGAATAGAAAGAGACACATGTACCCCAATGTTCATTGCAGCACTGTTTATAATAGCCAGGACATGGAAACAACCTAGATGTCCATCAGCGGATGAATGGATAAGAAAGCTGTGGTATATATACACAATGGAGTATTACTCAGCCATTAAAAAGAATACATTTGAATCAGTTCTAAT
>SJYX01023998.1:0-142900 GCA_006410675.1 Oreotragus oreotragus
TATTTTTGTAAACACTGATTTACTTAAGACAGGTGTATTGATTCTCAGGAAAAAAATATCTCCATGTGATTTTTCTGATATAATCACTTCAGCCTTATATTTAGAGAACAATTATTTTGCCTAACTAAAATTTGATATTTCCATCCAGTAGGTGAAGATGCATAGAGGATACTGTAACAACATTAATAGTAGTTAATAATTTCTTACACTTCATAAACCAGAAAATATATGGATTTAGACTCAGGCAGATCTGGATTCACAACCCAGACCTGTCATTAATGACTTGTGTGGCTATGTACCTCAGTTTTCTCATCTATAACTATCAAGAATAATGTAACCCTTCTAAGATTCAATGAGGATTAACTATAACTAAAATATGGGTGCTTAGCATAGGTACATGTGGAAAGAAATGGCAACCCACTCTAGTACTCTTGCCTCGAGAATCCCATGGACAGAGGAGCCTGGCTGGCCATAGTCCATGGGGTTGCAGAGAGTTGGACACAACTGAAGTGACTAAGCAAGCAAGCATAGGGACAAGTATTTTATTTGACTCAATGAGTGATAGCAATCTTTGAAGTCAAAAATTCTTCCTCTATATTCTGTGGGTCAATGGAAAGCTGGTGACAAGTGTTAACAAATGTGGATAAAGAATATGGTTAAACTTTCGTATATGTGTATGATAGAGAAATTAGTCCTGAACAAGTCTTCTCATCATAAACAAACATAAAATGAAAAAAAAAAAAAGTATTCTTTTGGAATAAATTCCCTGCTTGGAATTTATTAATCAGTGAGTAGGTTTATTTAATAACATTTGGAAAAAAATTATATATCTTTCAAAATGTCTTCTTCTTTCTCTATACTCTTTCTTCCTGGTCTTCTATTATTCATTTGATATTAGGCAATAACACAGTGAGAATAAGTTTATTTCAATCTTTATTTGTGATGATGATTCCTTTTGAAATTAATACTAAAAATGAATTGTATCATAAACTTTCAATATTTTATTTCATTTGAGGCTCAGTGCACTTGGTTTCCTTTATTTCTGTGACTTTAGTTTGTATGATTTCTATAGACTTTTCTATTTTGCTCTCTAGCAAAAACAATAAGTGATTTATTTTTATTCTAAATATATTTCATTTTCATTTCCCATTTCATTCTTTTAGAAGTTTTATATCCCTCCAATATTTTGCATATTTTCCTCATTATATACATCATTAACTGTATCAACATGTTTTATATACTTATTTCAGAGTCTTCCTCTGACAGTTCCAACATCTGTGTCATCTTGTTTGTCCTTTCTGTGTCCCGTGGAACCATGTCTCATTTTGCTCCCCTTTTATTTAAATCTTGCATCACCACCAGAACTACTACAAGCAAATGTTTACGGCTTGAAAGTGAAAGTGAAAGTTGCTCAGTAGTGTCCAACTCTTTGCGATCCCATGGACTACACAGTCCATGGACTGTTCCAGGCCAGCATACTTGAGTGAATAGCCATGCCCTTCTCCAGGGGATCTTCCCAACCCAGGAATCGAACCAGGGTCTCCTGCATTGCAGGCAGATTCTTTACCTATCGAGCTATCAGGTTTGTGGCTTGGTAGTCATCAAAAGATGAATGGATAAATGCATGCATACATAACACAATGGAATATTATTCAGTAAAGAAATGCACTATCTCAAGCTATGAAAATATAGGGATTAATCTTAAGTTAGTACTGTTATGTGAAAGAAAGCAGTTTGTAAAGGCTGAATGTCATATGATTCCAATTACATGAAATTTGAGAAAAAGCAAAACTCAAGTGATGGTTAAAAAAAAAAAATCAGTGATTCACATGAATTTTTCAGGGGAAGAGAGAGAAGATTTACTAGGTGAAACACAGGAAATAGTGCAGGGTGGTGAAACTATTCTTAAGAGAGTGCAATGATGCATGCATGACATGTAAAATCCATAGACTTTACTGCAGGGAAAGTGTCGCTCCCTTCTTTATGGGATCTTTCTCACCTGGGGATTGAACTTAGGTCTCCTGCATTATGGGAAGGGTCTTTTCCATCTGAGCCACCAGGGAAGCCCAATCATTAATACATGTACATTTAAAACATCATTTAGGAGGTCAAGGGAATCTCAGGAAAGAATGCAGAATATAATAAAACCATCTAGCTGCCTTATAAAAATATGAAAAAAATTTAATGAAGAGGATAGGAAAAATGAGCTAACTTAATTAAATCTGGAAATGGAGTATATAAGTACTATATGCTGCTCAGTAAAGTTTTTTCCCACAGGAGTGTGAATGAGTAACTGATACTGCTATATGGATGTACTGGAATTGAACAGCTAAATAAATGTGTAGTAGATGCTGGGAGCCAGGTTTCTCACTGAGAGGGAAGTTATAGGTAAGGAAGAAGAGTTTACAATGATCCATCACTGGTGGTTCAAATGGTAAAGAGTCTGCTGCAATGTGGGAGAATGGGCTCGATCCCTGGGTCAGGAAGATACCCTAGAGAAGGAAATGGCAACCCACTCCAGTATTCTTGGCCTGGAAAATCCTGTGGACAAGGGAGCCTGGTGGGCTACAACCCATGGGGTTGCAAAGAGTAAGACACAACTGAGAGACTATCACACACATATATATGTTAATGAATGAGAGCAGGAGACATCATATGAACTCATGTTTGACCTGGCATAAAAATGGTTAAATACAGAATTAACTTTTTCCAATGGTCATGTATGGATGTGAGAGTTAGACTATAAAGAAAGCTGAGCGCCAAATAATTGATGCTTTTGAACTGTGTTGGTGGAGAAGACTCTTGAGAGTTCCTTGGACTGCAAGGAGATCCAACCAGTCCATTCTAACGGAGATCAGTCCTGGATGTTCTTAGGAAGGACTGATGCTGAAGCTGAAACTCCAATACTTTGGCCACCTCATGTGAAGAACTGACTAATATGAAAAGATTGTAATGCTGGGAAAGATTGAGGGCAGGAGGAGAAGGGGACAACAGAGGCTGAGATGGTTGGATGGCATCACCGACTTGATGGACAGGGGTTTGGGTAGATTCCGGGAGTTGGTGATGGATAGGAAGGCCTGGTGTGCTGCGGTTCATGGGGTCACAAAGAGTCGGACACGACTGAGCAAATGAATTTAACTGAATATACAGGAAACTAGACACATGAGCTTTAAGGAAGAAAAAAATAAAAGAACCTTTAAGGAAGAAAAAAATAAGAAAATATAATGTTGAACTGTGTGATTGAAAGATTAGTTATGCTTATTTTTCACGGATTGATCTTTGGATTATTGCATAGGGATAATGATGATGCTTGAAGAAATGTACTGATGTCTTTACATTCACTGTGAATTGGAACTATAAAGAAAAACATTGATTTTTTAGCCAGTGTATTAGGAATTTAATCATTATGTTTCTTTCCTTGGAGAATTTATCTAACTCAGCTTTTTGTCTCCTTAAGGCAAGCTTCTACTGTCCTCCTCTACTACAAACATCTGTTTTATTTTGGAAATGTGTACTATGGCATATGTTCATTTTCTTTTTCTANAGTTTTCTGAATGTTGAGCTTTAAGCCAACTTTTACACTCTCCTCTTTCACTTTCATCAAGAGGCTCTTGAGTTCTTCACTCTCTGCCATAAGGGTGGTGTCATCTGCATATCTGAGGTTAAAGTAGATCAGTCCTGAATATTCATTGAAAGGACTGATGTTGAAGCTGAAACTCCAATACTTTGACCACCTGATGCAAAGAACTGGCTCCTTGGAAAAGACCCTGATGCTGGGAAAGATAGAAGGCAGGAGGAGAAGGGGATGATAGAGGATGAAATGGTTGGATGGAATCACCAACTTTATGGACATGAGTTTGAGCAAGCTTTAGAAGCTGGTGATGGACACAGAAGCCTGGCATGCTTCAGTCCATGGGATCATAAAGAATTGGACATGACTGATTGAAGTGAGCCAACTGCCATTAAATTAGTGGTTTAAAACAACTCAAACTTGTTACCTTAAAGTATTAGAGGTCAGAAAACCAAAATTTGTCTTGCTAGGCTAAAATCAAGGTATCAAAAGAACAGAGATCCTTTGCATGCCATATGGAGAATCTTTTCCTTGTTCTTTACAGCTTCTAGGGACTACATTCCTTGACTGTTGTCACTCCATCATTTTCAAAGCTAGCAGCACAGTATCTTCAGACCTTTCTCCAACTGATTCTTCTGCCTCTTTCTTCCACTTAAAAGTTAACTTGTTTTTATACTGAGCCTACTAAAATAACCCATGATAATATCATCTCAAGATCAGTTAATTAGCAGGTTCCATCTGCAACTTTAACTCCCTTTGCCAAGTAGTCTAACATATTTATAGATCTCAGGGATTAAGACATGGATATCTTTGGAGAACCACCTCCAGCCACTAAAAAAACTTAAGTTGTTTCCTTTTATCATCTATATTTGTGATTTTCAAGCCTTTGTAGTTCATTTTCAGTTGGATACCTTACCAAAAACTCTCTCCCTAGTGGGTTAGAGGACAAATTTATGTCTGAATAGAATCGATAAGTTTTTGTGTTAAAAATTTGTCAGTGTCTTTTCACAGTGGGGAGATATTATATGAGGCCCCAAATCTTAGATTTTTACGCACTGTCCACTGTATGAAGAAGATTGGTTAGGGCCTTACTATAAAATTCCATGGCAAATGAATGCCCAGGGGGGAGAGATTTTGTCTACCATCTCTCTTTGGGCTATACAGATTATGCTGTAAATGTCAGAATTGGCTTTCTACAATTCAGTTTGAAAAGTCTCCCTTCCATAGTACTGAAATTTAACAACCAGTGAGCCAAACAGCAAACTAAAACTTAACAGCCAAAAGTGTTACACACTCAGTGGTGTCCAAGTCTTTGTGACCCCATGGACTATAGCCCACCAGGCTCTGCTGTTCATGAAACTCTCCAGGCAAGAATGCTGGAGTGGGCTGTCCTTTCCAATAGCATTCAAAGCAATTTTAGTATTGACTTAATAAAATACCACCATATTGTAGAAGGTTTTATAATATTTGTTGTAATACTACATTTCACATTTGGCATTTTCAACCTGAAACAAGAAGAACGAGTTTAAGATTCAGTCCATGTTGAATTTATATAGTTCAATTATGCTTAAAATCAGACATTTCTCTCTAAACTCATATCTTTATAAGATCTAGGAGGAATGCAATTTGGAGTGAATTATGGTTATAGAATATGAAATAAAGGTTTTTTAGTCTAGCATTTTCAATGTACCATAAATGGCTATTTGGGAAAGACTAAGTTTAAAAATATTTTTGTAAACACTGATTTACTTAAGACAGGTGTATTGATTCTCAGGAAAAAAATATCTCCATGTGATTTTTCTGATATAATCACTTCAGCCTTATATTTAGAGAACAATTATTTTGCCTAACTAAAATTTGATATTTCCATCCAGTAGGTGAAGATGCATAGAGGATACTGTAACAACATTAATAGTAGTTAATAATTTCTTACACTTCATAAACCAGAAAATATATGGATTTAGACTCAGGCAGATCTGGATTCACAACCCAGACCTGTCATTAATGACTTGTGTGGCTATGTACCTCAGTTTTCTCATCTATAACTATCAAGAATAATGTAACCCTTCTAAGATTCAATGAGGATTAACTATAACTAAAATATGGGTGCTTAGCATACGTACATGTGGAAAGAAATGGCAACCCACTCTAGTACTCTTGCCTCGAGAATCCCATGGACAGAGGAGCCTGGCTGGCCATAGTCCNGACCTGTCATTAATGACTTGTGTGGCTATGTACCTCAGTTTTCTCATCTATAACTATCAAGAATAATGTAACCCTTCTAAGATTCAATGAGGATTAACTATAACTAAAATATGGGTGCTTAGCATACGTACATGTGGAAAGAAATGGCAACCCACTCTAGTACTCTTGCCTCGAGAATCCCATGGACAGAGGAGCCTGGCTGGCCATAGTCCGTGGGGTTGCAGAGAGTTGGACACAATGAAGTGACTAAGCAAGCAAGCACAGGGACAAGTATTTTATTTGACCAATGAGTGATAGCAATCTTTGAAGTCAAAAATTCTTCCTCTACATTCTGTGGGTCAATGGAAAGCTGGTAACAAGTGTTAACAAATGTGGATAAAGAATATGGTTAAACTTTCGTATATGTGTATGACAGAGAAATTAGTCCTGAACTAGTCTTCTCATCATAAACAAATATAAAATGAAAAAAAAAAGTATTCTTTTGGAATAAATTCCCTGCTTGGAATTTATTAATCAGTGAGTAGGTTTATTTAATAACATTTGGAAAAAAATTCTATATCTTTCAAAATGTCTTCTTCTTTCTCTATACTCTTTCTTCCCGGTCTTCTATTACTCATTTGATATTAGGCAATAACACAGTGAGAATAAGTTTATTTCAATCTTTATTTGTGATTATTCCTTTTGAAATTAATACTAAAAATGAATTGTATCATAAACTTTCAATATTTTATTTCATTTGAGGCTCAGTGCACTTGGTTTCCTTTATTTCTGTGACTTTAGTTTGTATAATTTCTATAGACTTTTCTATTTTGCTCTCTAGCAAAAACAATAAGTGATTTATTTTTATTCTAAATATATTTCATTTTCATTTCCTATTTCATTCTTTTAGAAGTTTTATATACCTCCAATATTTTGCATATTTTCCTCATTATATACATCATTAACTGTATCAACATATTTTATATACTTATTTCAGAGTCTTCCTCTAACAGTTCCAACATCTGTGTCATCTTGTTTGTCCTTTCTGTGTCCCGTGGAACCATGTCTCATTTTCCTCCCCTTTTATTTAAATCTTGCATCACCACCAAAACTACTACAAGCAAATGTTTACGGCTTGAAAGTGAAAGTGAAAGTTGCTCAGTAGTGTCCAACTCTTTGCGATCCCATGGACTACACAGTCCATGGAATTCTCCAGGCCAGCATACTTGAGTGAATAGCCATGTCCTTCTCCAGGGGATCTTCCCAACCCAGGAATCGAACAAGGGTCTCCTGCATTGCAGGCAGATTCTTTACCTATCAAGCTATCAGGTTTGTGGCTTGGTAGTCATCAAAAGATGAATGGATAAATGCATGCATACATAACACAATGGAATATTATTCAGTAAAGAAATGCACTATCTCAAGCTATGAAAATATAGGGATGAATCTTAAGTTAGTACTGTTATGTGAAAGAAAGCAGTTTGTAAAGGCTGAATGTCATATGATTCCAATTACATGAAATTTGAGAAAAAGCAAAACTCAAGTGATGATTAAAAAAAAATCAGTGATTCACATGAATTTTTCAGGGGAAGAGGGAGAAGATTTACTAGGTGAAACACAGGAAATAGTGCAGGGTGGTGAAACTATTCTTAAGAGAGTGCAATGATGCATGCATGACATGTAAAATCCATAGACTTTACTGCAGGGAAAGTGTTGCTCCCTTCTTTATGGGATCTTTCTCACCTGGGGATTGAACTTAGGTCTCCTGCATTATGGGAAGGGTCTTTTCCATCTGAGCCACCAGGGAAGCCCAATCATTAATACATGTACATTTAAAACATCATTTAGGAGGTCAAGGGAATCTCAGGAAAGAATGCAGAATATAATAAAACCATCTAGCTGCCTTATAAAAATATGAAAAAAATTTAATGAAGAGGATAGGAAAAATGAGCTAACTTAATTAAATCTGGAAATGGAGTATATAAGTACTATATGCTGCTCAGTAAAGTTGTTTCCCACAGGAGTGTGAATGAGTAACTGATACTGCTATATGGATGTACTGGAATTGAACAGCTAAATAAATGTGTAGTAGATGCTGGGAGCCAGGTTTCTCACTGTGAGAGGGAAGTTATAGGTAAGGAAGAAGAGTTTACAATGATCCATCACTGGTGGTTCAAATGGTCAAGAGTCTGCTGCAATGTGGGAGAATGGGCTCAATCCCTGGGTCAGGAAGATACCCTAGAGAAGGAAATGGCAACCCACTCCAGTATTCTTGGCCTGGAAAATCCTGTGGACAAGGGAGCCTGGTGGGCTACAACCCATGGGGTTGCAAAGAGTAAGACACAACTGAGAGACTATCACACACATATATATGTTAATGAATGAGAGCAGGAGACATCATATGAACTCATGTTTGACCTGGCATAAAAATGGTTAAATACAGAATTAACTTTTTCCAATGGTCATGTATGGATGTGAGAGTTAGACTATAAAGAAAGCTGAGTGCCAAAGAATTGATGCTTTTGAACTGTGTTGGTGGAGAAGACTCTTGAGAGTTCCTTGGACTGCAAGGAGATCCAACCAGTCCATTCTAACGGAGATCAGTCCTGGATGTTCTTAGGAAGGACTGATGCTGAAGCTGAAACTCCAATACTTTGGCCACCTCATGTGAAGAACTGACTAATATGAAAAGATCGTAATGCTGGGAAAGATTGAGGGCAGGAGGAGAAGGGGACAACAGAGGCTGAGATGGTTGGATGGCATCACCGACTTGATGGACAGGGGTTTGGGTAGATTCCGGGAGTTGGTGATGGATAGGAAGGCCTGGTGTGCTGCGGTTCATGGGGTCACAAAGAGTCGGACACGACTGAGCAAATGAATTTAACTGAATATACAGGAAACTAGACACATGAGCTTTAAGGAAGAAAAAAATAAAAGAACCTTTAAGGAAGAAAAAAATAAGAAAATATAATGTTGAACTGTGTGATTGAAAGATTAGTTATGCTTATTTTTCACGGATTGATCTTTGGATTATTGCATAGGGATAATGATGATGCTTGAAGAAATGTACTGATGTCTTTACATTCACTGTGAATTGGAACTATAAAGAAAAACATTGATTTTTTAGCCAGTGTATTAGGAATTTAATCATTATGTTTCTTTCCTTGGAGAATTTATCTAACTCAGCTTTTTGTCTCCTTAAGGCAAGCTTCTACTGTCCTCCTCTACTACAAACATCTGTTTTATTTTGGAAATGTGTACTATGGCATATGTTCATTTTCTTTTTNGACTATAAAGAAAGCTGAGTGCCAAAGAATTGATGCTTTTGAACTGTGTTGGTGGAGAAGACTCTTGAGAGTTCCTTGGACTGCAAGGAGATCCAACCAGTCCATTCTAAAGGAGATCAGTCCTGGATGTTCTTAGGAAGGACTGATGCTGAAGCTGAAACTCCAATACTTTGGCCACCTCATGTGAAGAACTGACTAATATGAAAAGATTGTAATGCTGGGAAAGATTGAGGGCAGGAGGAGAAGGGGACAACAGAGGCTGAGATGGTTGGATGGCATCACCGACTTGATGGACAGGGGTTTGGGTAGATTCCGGGAGTTGGTGATGGATAGGAAGGCCTGGTGTGCTGCGGTTCATGGGGTCACAAAGAGTCGGACACGACTGAGCAAATGAATTTAACTGAATATACAGGAAACTAGACACATGAGCTTTAAGGAAGAAAAAAATAAAAGAACCTTTAAGGAAGAAAAAAATAAGAAAATATAATGTTGAACTGTGTGATTGAAAGATTAGTTATGCTTATTTTTCACGGATTGATCTTTGGATTATTGCATAGGGATAATGATGATGCTTGAAGAAATGTACTGATGTCTTTACATTCACTGTGAATTGGAACTATAAAGAAAAACATTGATTTTTTAGCCAGTGT
This sequence comes from Oreotragus oreotragus, assembly GCA_006410675.1. Classification (NCBI taxonomy): domain Eukaryota; kingdom Metazoa; phylum Chordata; class Mammalia; order Artiodactyla; family Bovidae; genus Oreotragus; species Oreotragus oreotragus. The sequence goes on from SJYX01023998.1 coordinate 9,693, forward strand.
ATTAGGAATTTAATCATTATGTTTCTTTCCTTGGAGAATTTATCTAACTCAGCTTTTTGTCTCCTTAAGGCAAGCTTCTACTGTCCTCCTCTACTACAAACATCTGTTTTATTTTGGAAATGTGTACTATGGCATATGTTCATTTTCTTTTTCTAACTCCTAACCTGGTGTCTTTTCATATAAATTATTAATTAAATTTATGTACACAAAGTCCCAGTTACACTGTAATGCCATATTACTGCCTTGTAAGTGTGAAGGTAGCTACTCAGCTCTTCTGCCACCATGGATTATCTCTTCTATGGTGACAGATTTGCACTTCTCCACCCCAGGCTTTCACATTTGCCTCTCATGAGTCATTATATCCAGGATTAAAGGCTTACTCTGTGTCCTAGTCAGTTCAGCTTGCTAAAACCAATATACCATAACCTGAGAATCTTAAACAGCAAGCATTTAATTCTCAGTCCTGAAGGCCGAGAAGCAGATCCAGTGTCTGGTGAGAGCCCACCTCCTGGTTTGCAGATCATTCTTGCTGAATCCTCACATGGTGAAAAACAGAGAGAGGGAGGCTAGCACTCTTGTGTCTCTTCTTATAAGTGAGTGAGTGAAAGTCGGTCAATCATCTCTGACTCTTTGCGACCCTGTGACCTATACAGTCCATGGAATTCTCTCGGCCAGAATACTGGAGTGGATAGCCTTTCCCTTCTCCATGGGAATCTTCCCAACCTAGGGATCAAACTCAGATCTCTGGCATTGCAGGTGAATTGTTTACCAGTTGAGCCAAAGGGCTAATCCTATCTTTGAGGTTTCTATCCTCATGACCTAATTACTTCCCAAAGGCCCCACTTCAAGTACCATCACACTGGGGATTAGGCTTCAACATATGAATTTTAGAAGGACAGATTCATCTATAACACTCCTTCTCCACTAAAACTCACATTTTTCTTACATGCAAAATATACTCATTCTCTCCCAATAGCCCCCAAAGTCTTAATGTGTTCCAATATCAGTTCTAAAGTTCAAAGTCTCATCTAAATATCTAAATCAGATATGGGTAAAACAGTGATTCATCACAAGACAAAAATCTCCAGCTGTGAACCGATGAAACCAAATTCCCATTCCAAAGGGAGAAATAGGAAGGAAGAGGTAACTGTTCACAAGCAAGTGTAAAACCTGGCAAAGCAAATTCCCTTAGATATTGAGCCTCGAAAATAATCTTCTTTGACTCACTGCTCCCCCTTTTGGAACTTGTGGGATAGTAATGTCACTCACATGGCTCAGGATGGTACTACACAAGTCAATGTTCTTCACTGACACTGCTGGTGTCAAGACAGCGGTTGTGCCTTCAAGGTTGCCTCAACTCCATGGCTTCTGTTTAAAGCCTTGGCAATAGCCCGGAGGATCTCTGAATTACCTTTGGAGCCTTCTTCCATTTTCCTGAAGGATAGCACACATTCACAGCCTGCCTTCATTCTATCCTGTTTCCTGTTTCCTTTAGTCATGCATGCAGATAAGTTGCTTTAGTCATGTCCAAATCTTTGCAACCCTATGAACTGTAGCCTGCCAAGCTCCTCTGTCCATAGGATTCTCCAGCTGCCATGATTTCTGATGGTATAATCCCATCTCTATTCCTGGTGCCTGTTGAGATGCTCTTTAAGTCTGTGATTAAGTCTCTATAGCTTGCTCCTTTTCCTTCTGACACCTTAACAGAGTTGCTTTTAAGTTTTCCTTTCTGATTCTTTCTAGGCTGCCTCTCAAAACTCTTCCAGCTTCTATTCATTTGCCAGTTTCAAAGCCACTCTGACATTTTTTTAGGTATTTGTTATATCAACACCCCACTTCTAGGTACCAATTTCTGTCTTAGTCAGTATAGGCTACTATAAAACAAATATATCATAGACTACATGGTTTAAATTATATTTATTTCTCACAGTTCTGGAGGCTAGGATGTACAAGATCAAGGTGTCAGCAGATCCAGTGTCTAGTGAGAGGCCACTTCAGTGGTTTCTTATTGTATCCTCTCATGGTGAAGACCAGAGAGAAAGAAAGCAAGCACTCTTGTGTCTCTTTTCATAAGGGCACTAACCACATTATGAGCGATCCACCCTCATAATTTAATTATCTTCCAAAGCTCTCACTTCCAACACCATTAACACCAGAGATTAGGTTTTAACATGTGGATTCTGTAAGACCACAAGCATCCAATTCATGGCAGTTAGGGTACAAAAACTTTAGGCTAAGTCTGTGTCAAAAGCAGCTGAACCAAATGACTACATCTGGGATTGAAGCAATTAAAATATAATACTGCAGTAAATTTTATTACACATGCATATTTTGAAATTATTTGACTCATTCTCCTATACATTCTTTATAATCAGCCTTATGTTATTGGTGGTAAAAATCTGGTCATCAAGATTTTATCAGATAGAGATGACTGTAATTTTAAGTCTAACTGTTCATAGCGTTAGTCAGTGTGATGATGATCTTCAAGGTTGACAAAAATCAAAGTTCAAGGGGAAATATAGATGTGATTTATATGATATTTCATTGGGATTCTTAGCCATTTTGTAAAGGACAATGTCAATCAAGAAATAGCTCTACAGAAAATTGTTCACAAGTCCCATCTCAGCACTTTCTGAGAATATTTTTGATCTTCGACTGAAACACTTTAGATTGCTGTACTCCCCCACCCCACTCTTTCTATCCTCCTCATAGGAAAGTCTTCTCTTGGAATGAGTAAAGGCCCTATGGCAAGAGTGATGGACAAAACCAAAACAGGGAAGTTCTTGTATATTCTAATACACTCATACTCTCACCTGCCTTTTTTTTTTTCACGTATAAGAATAGGAATGAGTAGAAATGAATTTCATCCAGGAACACAGTTAAATATGCTACACTTTATTTCTTCCTATGCTACTGGACCCATTCAACAAGAATATAGGATTTTAAATGGGTAAAGCAGTCACCCATTATGTGTCGCCAATAGTNCCCATGCACAGAGGAGCCTGGTGGGCTATTGCCCATGGGGTGGCAGTCAGAGATGACTCAGCAACTAAATAACAACATTACAAGATGTGTATAAGAGACAGTTCAACAAGAATATAGGATTTCAAATGGGTAAAGCAGTCACCCATTATGTGTCGCCAATAGTGACCACAGAGTAAGCCCTATAGAGGTGAACGTGTTAAAGCATTTTCAGTGGAGGGGTGAGAATGTACATCTGACTGGAAAACACTGAAGAAAGAGCGGTGTTAGAGACAGAACTATGGCCAAAATTTTCAAGTAGTTTGTTGTCAGATGGGGCAACTCTAGTAAAGGGGTATGGGACTGATAGAGGTTAGTTAGGTTGTTCTAACAAAAGCTGAGTGATTGAGTGAAAGTTGTTCAGTTGTGTCTGATTCTTTGCAACCCCATGGACTATACAGTCCATGAAATTCTCCAGGCCAGAATACTGGAGTGGGCAGCCTTTCACTTTCCAGGGGATCTTCCCAACACAGGGATCAAACCCAGGTCTCCTGCATTACAGGCAGATTCTTTACCAGCTGAGCCACCAGGGAAGCCCCTCACAGAAGCTACCTGAGCATATATTTGGTCTCATATACTAAAGCTGAAGTACACCCTGATCGTGTTCTTTTTTTAAAAAAATGTTTAATTATAGCAGATTACCAATTAACTAAAAATACTTCCACTGGAATTATTCTGGGTACATAATGTCACGTGTAAATTGTTTAGTTTATTCATACCTTCTTTATTTACTCATTTAAGGGGCAGGGATGAAGTTTCCTTTCACTCTATACTTCATTTATAGTCCCAAGTATGGTGATCATCACAAAGCATAGTGTCAAAACCATTATTTGCTCTTCCTCTTAACTATACGTCTAAGAGGAGCCTGAGCTAAGAGGACTTCTGTTAACAGATGTCTGAAGAACCTGAAGCAATTGCAAAACATAGAAAGAGATATAAGCTTGATAGCCAAGAAATGGAAAGAAGTGACTCGATGGGCATGGAGCCAACCTTCCAGGTAGACACTTGGAGGAATACTACAATGAAAAAGGAGGCAAGATCTCAACAGAGCTGAGCATCTTTTGCTTGTATCCTATTCTGTGGTAACAGAGGACTGAAGACTGAGTCAGCAACATTAGTATTAATATTTTAAGAAAGAGTGTTTCAGTCAAAGGAAGGGGTACTTCCCAGAATATTTTCATTCTTTCACCTAATAGAAAACTGATTCTAATCTAATCTTTACAGTTAGTGTTGTTAGTGATAAAGCATTTCATGACACTTAGAAGACAGTCTTTTTTCTCCCCAAGGATTAAATTCAGTCAGGACTAACAAACAATAAAGAGATTTTTCTTTCATTTGCTGTATTAGCTATAAAAATGAAAGGCCAACCTCAGCTGTTCAGAAGTACCCAAGTGCTAAAGGGAATTGTCAGAGCGATGGTGGCAGCTGAGTTAAACTTAGTCTGGGAGGACTCCATGTTGCTGATTCCCTGAGTAATTTGTTCTCTCCTTGCAACAACCTTGAGTTTCTTGCCTCCTGCTTGAAATTTAGTCTTAGTGTCTCTAATCCCCCTGGTTCTTAAAATACACATTTTAAAATGGTGAACAACAAAAGTACCTACAGTCAGCAGAACAACTTTGGGACAATTTCCAAACAATGTTTTTTAAAAAAACAATGTATCCCAATTTGTTTGAGATTTCAATTATATTGTCTTATTTTCCTGATTCACTGGAGTTAGTCCAATTTACTGATTACCCTTTCCTGCATACTATTTCTCTTAAAATTGGAGTAAGGCCTATTTGAATGCCAGTGAGAGGGAGTGGAAAGAAAGTGCATTCTAAACAGGAGAAATAAAGTAGGGAAGATTGAGTAGCACTAAATCTAGAGTTTAGGCATTGCCATGGCAACGCCAATGGCAGGCTCTGAGTGTGCTGTGGGAGAAACCCTGAGGGCATCAGAGAGAGTGGAGAATAAAAACTGCTAAGAGAGAAAAGATGAATGGAGAATACAATATACAGGTTTATAGTAAGGTAGTAAGGAGTTTTACCAAGTCTGATTCTAATGACTAGGATATGCCATCCATTAGCATACTGATTCAACAAAAACTAGACACAATGCTAAACATTGAGATTACAAACTGATTTTATTTTATTTTATTTTATTTTTTTTACAAACTGATTTTAAAGTAACTTTTTCTTTCAAAGTAAGAACAAGTTAGCCAAGAAATATAATATTCTTAACTAATGTCAAATTATAAATTTGCTATCACTGCTAATTTTGTCTTAGAAATATCTTTCTCTTAAGATGCTTATTGTGTATTGTCCACTAATTGCTTCCCTACTGGTATTAGTTTTACTGTTTTATTAGCATATCCATTCATTTTTTCACAGATTTAATTTCTATTCATTAATAGAAATGAATTAGAGACTCCAAAGTAAAACACACACACACACACAGTCTCTACATTACATTATGTAATCCCATCAGNTTCTCTTAAGATGCTTATTGTGTATTGTCCACTAATTGCTTCCCTACTGGTATTAGTTTTACTGTTTTATTAGCATATCCATTCATTTTTTCACAGATTTAATTTCTATTCATTAATAGAAATGAATTAGAGACTCCAAAGTAAAACACACACACACACACAGTCTCTACATTACATTATGTAATCCCATCAGTAGCTTAAGCTAGAAAATACAAAGATTTAAAAAGTGGTCAAAGAAATAAGTAGAATAAACACCACCTAGTGATCACGGATATTGCAAGTGTCTTTTCTGTTCTTTTCAAGACAATCTCTCTTTACCCTTGAGACAGTGGTGGCAGGAATGTGTGTTTTGAGAGGTGGGGGTATTTTGTGTGTGTGTGTGTAAGAAAGAGAGATGGAACTTGAGGATTCAAGGGCTTTAAGCTTGAGGGCTATAGTATCTACAAGAGGGAGACACCTCATTTCACGAACTCTTGGTGGAAAACTGTTCAGTGCCAACCCAGTANGGGTATTTTTTGTGTGTGTGTGTAAGAAAGAGAGATGGAACTTGAGGATTCAAGGGCTTTAAGCTTGAGCGCTATAGTATCTACAAGAGGGAGACACCTCATTTCACGAACTCTTGGTGGAAAACTGTTCAGTGCCAACCCAGTATTTCTGAGCGTCCTGAAATTGCCTTAGACACTTTATTCTTACAATCCCTAAAAGATATCTGACAAAACTTCATCTCCAAGTCAAATTGACTTTAAGTCATTGACTTCTATATTCACTCTTTCATCCGATCAATATGCATTGAGTGCCTGCTCTACACAATTATACAATCTATGCTAAGTGGAAAGAGGAAAGTAATCAATTCATGCCGAGACCTCTCATTCTGGAACTTACATTCTTCTTGTAGGTGGAGGGATGAAACAGGCATATAATGACTAACAATACTATTAAATATATATATAAATTATGACAAATGACACAGAGGAAAATATGGAGGCCAGTACAGATTATAAGGGAGGAAACTGCACAAATCTGGAAAGAATAGCAGAAGTATTTTCTGAGATAGTGGTATTTAATATCAAAATGTAGCTAGAAGAAGAGATAGAAACCAGAGAGATAATGACTCAAGCTTTGTGGTAGAAAAGGATCAACTGATGCGACTAAAAACATTACACTGTAAAATCAGACAGGAAAGAAATAGCACTTCCATATTTCCCTTTAAATGACTCCAATCCTGCAAGATGACAGGAAATTCAACCTGTGTCATAATTCTGGCTTCCTGTCAAACTTCTCACAGCTGCTGTTATCCCAGATTTTCACCTGAACAGACTAGTCACAGAAGCCTCTTCAGCTATTAGATCACTATAGCCACAAAAGAGATGTGGGCAGTATGTTTTTGTGACAAATTTAAGCCCAGCTGCTCTTCTGTTTCACTGCATCCTTGGGGATGGGAAACAGATTGCAGAAAGGACCCCTGGTCTCTTGGTTACAGTACTCCTAGATGTATCACTTGGGTCCCTAAGAGGAAATCAACCAAGAAAACACTTATAGTGGTACAGCTATCATCCATCAACTTCCCACTCTTAAGAGTGACTGCCCTTCTCACTTTGCATAAGCCCCTCAAAGAAGTTTAGGCTATTGAAAAAAAAAAAAAGTTAAGTGGCTTGTAACTTTTGTTTTCAGTATTCTCAAGTCAAGGGAACACAAAATCTTGAGTATTTGGTGAATTCAGTGTAAACATTAAGAAGGAAAAGTCGAGATTTAACATCTTAATAAATTGTGAAGCAGCACATAGCACGTTTAAAAAGTTAAAAATATGCCACAGTGGCCAGACATCCAAGATTTGGGAGACTATTACTATTTAGAGAGCAATAAAATCATACACGAATACCACCTACAATAGCATATATTGTCGTATGAAATATTATGCTAACAATTATAGTTCAGTTCAGTTCATTTCAGCCACTTAGTCGTGTCTGACTTTGTGACCCCATGGACTGCAGCACGCCAGGCCTCTTTGTCCATCACCAACTCCTGGAGTTTACTCAAACTCATCCCTGTTGAGTCGGTGATGCCATCCAACCATCTCATCCTCTGTTGTCCACGTCTCCTCCTGCTTTCAATCTTTCCCAGCATCAGGGTCTTTTCAAACGAGTCAGTTCTTCACATCTGTGGCCCAGTAATATAGTAGCATCTATCAATATGTTAATATTAATCATAATATAAATGATGAAATTTAACAAAAATATGTATATTATATATAATACAAAAACATATACATATTTTTAACTCTTCACTGTCTGAAGTTAGAGTAACAGGTATATAGATTATTATACTAATTAATAATGAGTGAGTGAAACTTGTTCAGTCATGTCTGACTCTTTGTGACTCCATGGTTTGTAGCCCACCAGGCTCTTCTGTCCATGGGATTCTCCAGGCAAGAATACTAGAGTGGCTGCCATTTCCTTCTCCAGGGGATCTTCCTGACCCAGATCTAGATCTGCTGCATTGTAGGAAGAATCTTTATCATCTGAGCCACCAGGGAAGTCAACAATTAATAATAGAGGTATATATTAAAATTAAAATTACCATGAATCAGAAAAAATATTAGAAGGCCACCTACCTTTTCAGAACATAATAACCACAAGAAAGCATACAGTGTTAAATCTACTTTTGCAGGAGATGCCCCGCACTCTTCACTGAAAGAGTATATTTTTAAGTCTCTCATCAGCTCCCATCATGAAGTAAAGAAAGGAGAAATGATCTAATCAGTCACATAGTCATTTTTCTGAATATCATAGTTCAAAATCCTGAGTATTTTGTAGGTAATTGAGAATTATAAGACTTTGTCTTTTTTCTTCTTGTTTCTAAGGCTTAAAAAAATTACTTATTTTCATCACAAGAAAGGGACATGGAAGGGAAGTGACATAGAGAACATGGTTATCAAATTCAGGATTTGACTAAGAAGACCTAGCTGGAATGATAGGACTTGCTCTAAAATATTTTCCAGGTATACACCAGGGCTTATCTGATGGAGAAAGAGGAGGATGCTCTGAGAAAGGAAAGGGAGAGATTGGAAGGTGCTAACAGCGGAGACGTAGTTAATTTAAATTCGAAGCCATGTGGCTTGGCTCTGATGCATCTGGATCAGAGACTGAGTCACTGAACAAATGAAGGCACTGTGAGTTGTTTGGATATGAGGAGAATTATGCTAACATTAGTGAGAGGGAGCATCAGGGAGAGAGAATCACAAAACATGGAAGCTTTGTCACCCAGGTAATGTCTGCTTGCCTACTCCTACAGGTTGGCAGAGTGACAAACTGATGTCTGTTCAATATTTACAAAACAGACATCCATTTCCTGCTTACTCTGAACCAGAAATGGAACAAAGTCTTGAGGTCAGGAAGTGGACAAAGAACAGGTTAACTGTAACATTTTGACTACTCTCAGTCAAGAAATTAATTTGTTAATTAGTTTTGTTCATAATATGTTGCGTTTCTACTAGAGTATTTTTGGATGCTATCTTTATGATTATAAAAGTGTCCCTCAACTATATTATTTTCATTAGAGACCTTAAATATATTTTCAACCATGTATTAATGTTTTTTAAAATATTAACAATATTCAATAAGCATTATTTAGTAGCTATTATTAATGATGAGTTCATGANAAAGAGTGCACAACTTCTGATGGATCTCACTTTTCAAAACGTTCATCTGCTCACTGTGTTTGTTCCTACTCTCCTCAATTTCTTATTCCAGGTCTCAATGCCACTACACACAACTGAGGGCTGTGACTATTTTCCCTTATACCTGTCTCTTATACACATCTAGATGTGTATAAGAGACAGGTTCATGAACAGTTCTACTCACTAATATTTCCTTTTATTTAATATAATATAATATTTAAGCACCCAAATTAGGAAGGATTACTTTACATTATAATCATAGAGGGTATATTTTTTGAAAAATGGTGACAAAGCTATGCTAACATGAGGCATGTCTTTAAGTGAAATGATATTCTGTTGTGTCTGATATGAATTAGTGCCCCTTTTGAAGCAGTGTCTTTGTACTAGCTTGTAAAAGTGGTTTGAAAAAGGAAGCAGTGAGGAAAAATAACTAGGCACGAGGAAAATATGAAAGAGAAACATGTTTCTTTTAAAGCACTGCCTCTTAAGCTGTCCCCTAGTATGATACAAAAGAATGATCCTGTGACTCCAAAGAGACAGGACCTCTCAATTCAATTCTCAGTTCTTCTCAATTCTTAATCGTCTTCCTTTGAGATATTCTTAACTTATAATGAAGACTCCCATACATGTTTTTGAATGCAAAGAAGTACTTCAGAAAAGTATAATCACCTTCCCATGTCATCCTACAGAGGCTAAGAAAGAATGAGACAAAGCTGGAAAAGTGCTTGACCACTCTGATTGCTCTCGAGGTTCAAGACTGGATGTCCACCACACTGAAAAGATCCATGAACCAGTGGCAGCTACAGCAGCCACAACAGCCCAGAAAATATCTCTATACACACATTCCTGTTGTAAGATACAAAGACTGGTTCTCGAGTCAGGCAATACTGAAAATAAGAACAAAATAAGCAACGAGTACCCAGTAACAGAGTTCTCTAAAAGTCCCATGCCATATTAGCCTCTTCCCCTCAATGTTTTCTGCCATTATTTTTCACTTTATGCAAAAAGATAAAATTATTGAATATCTCAAAATGAACATTTTGATGACAAGTAGATCTCAACATTTAAAAAGCTAATTAAGCAAAGTGATTCCATCATACAAGCTTTGGATATTTCTTGATTATTCAGAAATGATCAGTGACCAAGGATTGACATTTTGCTGGAATTGGAGGACCATTATTTAGATGAAATATACCACACAGATTTTGTATTTAGTAAAGGAGATGTGATTTGGCCCATGATTAAACGGATGCTAGTTATGAGTAAGTGTTTGTTGCTCAGTCATGTCTGACTCTTTGTGACCCAATGGACAGTAGCCTGCCAGGCTTCTCTGTCCATGGAATTCTCCAGGCAAGAATATTGGAGTGGGTAGCCATTCCTTCTCCAATTATGAGTAAAGGCCATTCCAAAACTGACATTTACACATCAACAATTTGGCATAAAAAATACATTTTATTATAGAAAAAATCACTATATAAAAGGGTTGCCTTCTAAGTGGTACCACAAAACTAAATCAACACCATGAAACTGTCTATATGTAATCAACTTGCTGATGTTAGGCCTCCTGTAATACTGGTATCCTTATATATTCCTTTGTTACCATCACCACATCTACAACTACTGTGGAAACTGGCTGTAACAAAATAACCAATGTCCAAAAGTTGTAATAGGTGATATGTGGTTGTATTTTGTGAGATTTGTGAGTTGAAAAAAGTAACACAGTCAATTAGTTAAGCATGAATTCTCAGGGTCCAATTTTGTGATATATTACTCTGTTTAAGTATTAAAGGGGTAATTCTAGACTTTATGGCCGATTAAGACTGAGATAGTAGCACTGATTACAGCAATACTCTGGTTAATGAGGACCACTTTTATAGACCATTTATGGTATAGAAATTGGACAGACAGAATAATGGAAGGTCAAGACATCTACCATCAGCCTTTTCTCTTATCTAAGTTGGGGTTTCTATTGCTTCTCTACAAAGCTTTATTCTCTTCAAAATCCTTTCTTAACACTTTCCATCACCCTCTGAAAAGCAGATCACTATTCATATTTTTGTGAGGATATGAACAGACCACTTTTAATATTTTTTTGCCTTTTAATTAAAATTGTAAGTATAAATTTTCTTAAGTGATTATGATACAGTACTACATATTTCATTTCTTGGGGAAAAAATAATACACTTCTCCTCTATGGTATCATGTTGGTGATGAATCACTGCCTAAAACAAAAGTGACAACATATAAAGGGAAAACTTAAATAGCATCCTCAGGGTTCGTGTAGGAATAAGAGGTAACTAGGAAACTGCCTTAAAGTGGAAAAGAAAATACTTTGGAGAAATAGACAAAGAGTGCACAACTTCTGATGGATCTCACTTTTCAAAACGTTCATCTGCTCACTGTGTTTGTTCCTACTCTCCTCAATTTCTTATTCCAGGTCTCAATGCCACTACACACAACTGAGGGCTGTGACTATTTTCCCTTATACAGAGGAAGGGAGAGAAAAATACTTCTAAGCAAGTGGCAGTTGTGTTGTCAACCTTTCCATACTTCAGAAAAGTGTCTAGAATCAGATTCCTCCCAATTCCAAAAATTTCATGAGCCACAGGAGAGATCTGAGATAAGAAACATAATCATTAGGGAGTAGAAGGAAAGAATCAGGCCAGAGAAATGTGAGATAACCAGAAACAAAAGCCCACCTGAGGGAGGTGAGGGGAGCGAAGTTATATGTATTTAACTTCATGTACACCTGTGATGGATTCATGTCAATGTATGCCAAAACCAATACAGTACTGTAAAGTAAAATAAAGTNGAAAGAATCAGGCCAGAGAAATGTGAGATAACCAGAAACAAAAGCCCACCTGAGGGAGGTGAGGGGAGCGAAGTTATATGTATTTAACTTCATGTACACCTGTGATGGATTCATGTCAATGTATGCCAAAACCAATACAGTACTGTAAAGTAAAATAAATTAAAAATAAAAATTAAAAAATATATATAATGCAAAAAAAAAAAAAAACTTACGAATCCTGCTTTTCAATCTGCCCTTTCTCTTGCCTCCACTGCTCACTCCTGTCTCTGCAGATACCAGGGCCCCCTCTCTCTAAACTGGATCTTGAGCACATGAGATCAGAAGGACTAAGTAGAAAGTCTTGGCAGTAGCCAGCCAGAGGAAAAAAAAAAGAGGAGACGAAAGGAGTCCCAAGTTCTAAGCAACACCAGTGGGAATCCTGGGATATTCTAGGTAAGCACTGGTTTATAAAAATTGCCCACTATACGAGCTATTAAGATCCTGCAATAGTTCATTTTACTCTAAGGAATTTTCAGAGTAATATTAATCCTCTTGCTCCATGAAAACAAATGTATATTGTCATATGTATACTATAAATTATTTTTCTCACATGAAAAATTCTCACATGTATATTATAAATTTGTTTTTCTAAATATGAGCTGTTTTACATTAATTAAAAAAGAATATAATTAATATTCTTCTCTCCAAAAGTGACATTGCTATTATTTATTTTTTCCCTTTCTTAACTAGTGAACTTATTTTTGAGAATATGTGAAGAAGGTTGAGAATAATATAAGATCTTAATAATACCTTTGAGGAAATGAAATAACTCAGCAATGTTAACTTATTAATTCTCAATATCTATGAGTAATAGTACGAAAGAAGTATTAGCCATGATTCACGGAGGAGGAAACTAAAGCAAACTCTGGTTAATCAGATTTCCTAATGTCAACAACCACAGCTACATTTATAACTATGGAGATTCAAGGACCAGACAGTTTCCTCAATTTGATTCCAATCTCAAGCTATCCTTCCAGTCTATCATATGTGAAGAAAAAGAAGAAATTTTTAGCTGCTGACACTGAAACTTGCTTCTTTAATTCTGTTCCTGAGCTAATTTTGCTGAATTATCCAGCTGATTATCAAACTTAATTATTATCCAAACTTTAGCATATTATGGCTAGCTAAATAGACATAGAAATAATTTTGAGTAGAAAAATTAAAGTGATTAATATCACAGGGATAGTATGTATGGAAGATATGTGCAGTTGATGGCTAAATAAGGCAAAGGGGAAAAAGAAAGATATATCCATTTCCATGAACCAGTGGCAGCTACAGCAGCCACAACAGCCCAGAAAATATCTCTATACACACATTCCTGTTGTAAGATACAAAGACTGGTTCTCGAGTCAGGCAATACTGAAAATAAGAACAAAATAAGCAACGAGTACCCAGTAACAGAGTTCTCTAAAAGTCCCATGCCATATTAGCCTCTTCCCCTCAATGTTTTCTGCCATTATTTTTCACTTTATGCAAAAAGATAAAATTATTGAATATCTCAAAATGAACATTTTGATGACAAGTAGATCTCAACATTTAAAAAGCTAATTAAGCAAAGTGATTCCATCATACAAGCTTTGGATATTTCTTGATTATTCAGAAATGATCAGTGACCAAGGATTGACATTTTGCTGGAATTGGAGGACCATTATTTAGATGAAATATACCACACAGATTTTGTATTTAGTAAAGGAGATGTGATTTGGCCCATGATTAAACGGATGCTAGTTATGAGTAAGTGTTTGTTGCTCAGTCATGTCTGACTCTTTGTGACCCAATGGACAGTAGCCTGCCAGGCTTCTCTGTCCATGGAATTCTCCAGGCAAGAATATTGGAGTGGGTAGCCATTCCTTCTCCAATTATGAGTAAAGGCCATTCCAAAACTGACATTTACACATCAACAATTTGGCATACAAAATACATTTTATTATAGAAAAAATCACTATATAAAAGGGTTGCCTTCTAAGTGGTACCACAAAACTAAATCAACACCATGAAACTGTCTATATGTAATCAACTTGCTGATGTTAGGCCTCCTGTAATACTGGTATCCTTATATATTCCTTTGTTACCATCACCACATCTACAACTACTGTGGAAACTGGCTGTAACAAAATAACCAATGTCCAAAAGTTGTAATAGGTGATATGTGGTTGTATTTTGTGAGATTTGTGAGTTGAAAAAAGTAACACAGTCAATTAGTTAAGCATGAATTCTCAGGGTCCAATTTTGTGATATATTACTCTGTTTAAGTATTAAAGGGGTAATTCTAGACTTTATGGCCGATTAAGACTGAGATAGTAGCACTGATTACAGCAATACTCTGGTTAATGAGGACCACTTTTATAGACCATTTATGGTATAGAAATTGGACAGACAGAATAATGGAAGGTCAAGACATCTACCATCAGCCTTTTCTCTTATCTAAGTTGGGGTTTCTATTGCTTCTCTACAAAGCTTTATTCTCTTCAAAATCCTTTCTTAACACTTTCCATCACCCTCTGAAAAGCAGATCACTATTCATATTTTTGTGAGGATATGAACAGACCACTTTTAATATTTTTTTGCCTTTTAATTAAAATTGTAAGTATAAATTTTCTTAAGTGATTATGATACAGTACTACATATTTCATTTCTTGGGGAAAAAATAATACACTTCTCCTCTATGGTATCATGTTGGTGATGAATCACTGCCTAAAACAAAAGTGACAACATATAAAGGGAAAACTTAAATAGCATCCTCAGGGTTCGTGTAGGAATAAGAGGTAACTAGGAAACTGCCTTAAAGTGGAAAAGAAAATACTTTGGAGAAATAGACAAAGAGTGCACAACTTCTGATGGATCTCACTTTTCAAAACGTTCATCTGCTCACTGTGTTTGTTCCTACTCTCCTCAATTTCTTATTCCAGGTCTCAATGCCACTACACACAACTGAGGGCTGTGACTATTTTCCCTTATACAGAGGAAGGGAGAGAAAAATACTTCTAAGCAAGTGGCAGTTGTGTTGTCAACCTTTCCATACTTCAGAAAAGTGTCTAGAATCAGATTCCTCCCAATTCCAAAAATTTCATGAGCCACAGGAGAGATCTGAGATAAGAAACATAATCATTAGGGAGTAGAAGGAAAGAATCAGGCCAGAGAAATGTGAGATAACCAGAAACAAAAGCCCACCTGAGGGAGGTGAGGGGAGCGAAGTTATATGTATTTAACTTCATGTACACCTGTGATGGATTCATGTCAATGTATGCCAAAACCAATACAGTACTGTAAAGTAAAATAAATTAAAAATAAAAATTAAAAAATATATATAATGCAAAAAAAAAAAAAAACTTACGAATCCTGCTTTTCAATCTGCCCTTTCTCTTGCCTCCACTGCTCACTCCTGTCTCTGCAGATACCAGGGCCCCCTCTCTCTAAACTGGATCTTGAGCACATGAGATCAGAAGGACTAAGTAGAAAGTCTTGGCAGTAGCCAGCCAGAGGAAAAAAAAAAGAGGAGACGAAAGGAGTCCCAAGTTCTAAGCAACACCAGTGGGAATCCTGGGATATTCTAGGTAAGCACTGGTTTATAAAAATTGCCCACTATACGAGCTATTAAGATCCTGCAATAGTTCATTTTACTCTAAGGAATTTTCAGAGTAATATTAATCCTCTTGCTCCATGAAAACAAATGTATATTGTCATATGTATACTATAAATTATTTTTCTCACATGAAAAATTCTCACATGTATATTATAAATTTGTTTTTCTAAATATGAGCTGTTTTACATTAATTAAAAAAGAATATAATTAATATTCTTCTCTCCAAAAGTGACATTGCTATTATTTATTTTTTCCCTTTCTTAACTAGTGAACTTATTTTTGAGAATATGTGAAGAAGGTTGAGAATAATATAAGATCTTAATAATACCTTTGAGGAAATGAAATAACTCAGCAATGTTAACTTATTAATTCTCAATATCTATGAGTAATAGTACGAAAGAAGTATTAGCCATGATTCACGGAGGAGGAAACTAAAGCAAACTCTGGTTAATCAGATTTCCTAATGTCAACAACCACAGCTACATTTATAACTATGGAGATTCAAGGACCAGACAGTTTCCTCAATTTGATTCCAATCTCAAGCTATCCTTCCAGTCTATCATATGTGAAGAAAAAGAAGAAATTTTTAGCTGCTGACACTGAAACTTGCTTCTTTAATTCTGTTCCTGAGCTAATTTTGCTGAATTATCCAGCTGATTATCAAACTTAATTATTATCCAAACTTTAGCATATTATGGCTAGCTAAATAGACATAGAAATAATTTTGAGTAGAAAAATTAAAGTGATTAATATCACAGGGATAGTATGTATGGAAGATATGTGCAGTTGATGGCTAAATAAGGCAAAGGGGAAAAAGAAAGATATATCCATTTGAATGCAGAGTACCAAAAAATAGCAAGGAGAGATAAGAAAGCCTTCATCAGTGACCAATGCAAAGAAATAGAGGAAAATAATAGAATGGGAAAGACTAGAGATCTCTTCAAGAAAATTAGAGATACCAAGGGAACATTTCATGCAAAGATTGGCAATATAAAGAACAAAAATGGTATGGACCTAACAGAAGAAGAAGATAGTAAGAAGAGGTGGCAAGAATACACAGAACTTCTTCATGTCTTCATGACCCACGTAACCACGATGGTGTGATCACTCACCTAGAGGCAGACATCCTGGTATGCGAAGTCAAGTGGGCCTTAGGAAATATCACTACAAAAAAAGCTAGTGGAGGTTATGGAATTCCAGTTGACCTATTTCAAATCCTAAAAGATGACGCTATGAAAGTGCTACACTCAATATGCCAGCAAATTTGGAAAACTTAGCAGTGGCCATAGGACTATAAAAGGTCAGTTTTCATTCCAATCCCAAAGAAAGGCAAAGTCAAAGAATGTTCAAACTACTACACAATTGCACTAATCTCACACGCTAGTAAAGTAATGCTCAAAATTCTCCAAGCCAGGCTTCAACAGTACATGCACTGTGAACTTCCAGATATTCAAGCTGGATTTAGAAAAGGCAAAGGAACCAGAGATCAAATTGCCAACATCTGTTGGATCATCAACAAAGTAAGAGAGTTCCAGAAAAACATCTACTCTGCTTTATTGACTATGACAAAGCCTTTGACTCTGTGGATCAAAACAAACTGTGGAAAATTCTTAAAGAGATGGGAATACCAACTTACCTGATCTGCCTCCTGAGAAATCTGTATGCATGTCAAGAAGAAACAGTTAGAACTGTACAGGAAACAAGAGACTGGTTCCAAATTGGGAAAGGAGTTTGTCAGGGCTATAAATTGTCACCCTGCTAATTTAACTTATATGCAGAATACATCATGCAAAATGCTGGGCTGGATGAAACACAAGCTGGAATCAAAAGTGCTGGGAGAAATATCAATAACCTCAGATATGCAGATGTCACCACCTTTATGGCAGAAAGCAAAGGACTAAAGAGCCTCTTGATGAAAAAAGTGAAAGAGGAAAGTGAAAAAGTTGGCTTAAAACTCAACATTCAGAAAACTGAGATCATGGCATCTGGTCCCATCACTTCATGGCAAATAGATGGGGAAACAATGGAAACAGTGAGAGACTTTACTTTGTGGGCTCCAAAATCACTGCAGATGGTGACTATAGTCATGAAATTAAAAAATGTTTGCTCCTTGGAAGAAAAGCTATGACCAACCTAGAGAGCATATTAAAAAGCAGAGACATTACTTTGTCAACAGAAGCCCGGTTGTCAAAGTAGTTTTTCCAGTTTTTCCAATAGTTATCTACTGATGTGAGAGTTGGACTATAAAGGAAGCTGAGTGCTGAAGAATGGATGCTTTTGAACTGTGGTGTTGGAGAAGACTCTTGAGAGTCCCTTGGATTGCAATGAGATCCAACCAGTCCATCTTAAAGGAAATCCATCCTGAATATTCATTGGAAGGACTGATGCTGAAGTTGAAACTCCAATACTTTGGCTACGTGATGTGAAGAACTGACTCACTGGAAAAGACCCTGATGCTGGGAAAGATCAAAGGTGGGAAGAGAAGGGGTCGAAAGAAGATGAGATGGTTGGATGGCATCACCAACTAGATGGACCTGTAAGCTCTGGGAGTTGGTGATGGACAGGGAAGCCTGCGGGGTACAGTCCATGGGGTCGAAAAGATTTAGATACGAGTAACTGAACTGAACTGATTAGAGAAATTATACATGCACAGATAACTTGTACAGGTTGCAGTGCCATAAAAAAGACCTTTAACTTAATAAAGTCATTAATTTTGCAATTCTCATTCATTTCTTCTCTATACAATTTGCATACCACCATTAGAACATAACTCCCTAAAGAGAAAAATAGAGGAATAAAATAAGGAAAATTTTTAAAAATGCTGACACAGTCTAATGAGTTTGACTTTAGATATTAAGATATACTCGAAGTCAGAGAAGGTATTAACAATATAAAATTTGTTTTATGACTTTGCTAACTGGTCTCAACAGAAAAACAAATGGAGTAACTATATTAGAATTCACTAACACAGAAGTTTATAGGGAAATAATAATCATGTATTTTATGTCTTTGAAGAGAATAAATAGTAATCATAAGTAATCATGAATTCAATGACAAAATGCCTGAAAAGAAGTTGTACTCTTGGTAATTGCGGGGAAGTCCTACAATGGATTATCTTCCTGATTAATCATTAGTCATGTTCATACAGACATATATAATTTTATGTTTAAACATATAAATTTAAAAATATATATTTATAATATTTTAAACAGTAACTAAGGCAGTCAGAGATTGGCAGGAGATGTTCCATCCTGGGGGCTTCCCTGGTGGCTCAGTGGTAAAGAATCTATCTACCAGTGCAGGAGATGCAGATTTGATCCCTGGATTGGGAAGAGCCCCTGGAGAAGCAAACGGCAACCCACTCCAGTATTCTTGCCTGGGAAATCCCATGCACAGAGGAGCCTGGTGGGCTATTGCCCATGGGGTGGCAGTCAGAGATGACTCAGCAACTAAATAACAACATTACACACATGAGAGAATGGCAATGTTTACATGTCTTTTACCTCAGGATCTTTACTAAGATGATCCCCAGCGATATTTGCTTCCTGGTATCCATGCCTTTGTGGAATCTCCCCTTGAAGGTGGGCTTGATCCAGTGATCTAGAAGATCTAGAAGATCTAACACAATAAATATGGTGAAAGTAACAGTGTCAGTTCAGAGACTAGATTTCAAAAGTTTGCCTTCCATATTGCTCATTCTTGCTTGTGGCCCTCACAACGGAAGAAGAAATCTGCCACGTTGTGAGGAACCTAAAGGCAAAGCCAGTGGCAAGGCACTGATCTCTGGTCAAATACAGTGAGAACTTAAGGTGGCTAACAGCCAGATGAGGGAGCCTGGGAACAGATTTCACCCTAGTTGAGCCTTGAGATAACTCCATCCCTGCTCCTACACTTGACTGCAGCTTTGTCAGAGACCCTGAGCCAGAAGACCAATTAACTTGCATCTGAATTTCTGTTAAAATATATGCTTTTCATAAGAAATACATATTAAATTTTAGAGAGCAATCAAAATAGGCAGAGACTGGGAGATATTTGATCCTTGAAAGAAAGGAACCCTTGAAATCAGGGTGAGATAGGGCTTTCCAGCTGTCATAGTGTTAAAGAATCCTCCTGCCAATGCAGGAGACACAGGAGACTTGGGTTTGATCCCTGGGTCATGAAGATCCCCTGGACGAGGAAATGGCAACCCACTCCGGTATTCGTGCCTGAAAACTACACGGACAGATGAGCCTGGTGGGGTATAGTTCATGAGATCGCAAAGAATGAGATGCAGCTTATCGATTGAACGACAATGCACAAAATGAACAACTCTTAATACCATACAGGAAAATTAAGTTAAAAGGGATCAAAACCTAATGTTAATACTAAATTTTGTTAACACCAGATTTCCAGAAAAAACAGATTTTTCACTTATTATAGGCAAAAATATATTAGCTACATATTCACTAAACTTAAATAAAAAAATATTAATTTGACTTTAACAAAATTTAACATTTCTAGTCTTCAAAAGACACTATTACAGAAGGAAAAGATAAGCCAAAGAATAGTATAAAATATTTACAATATATATATCTGTTAAGTTACTTTTACCTAAAATACATAAATATTTTTATAACTCAATAATAGACAATCAGATTAAAAATGCTAAAAATTTTGAAAAGACATTTCACCAAAATTACATAGGTGGCCAATAGGAACTAAAGAAACAAAACATTCTTATAAATCACTGGTCACCAGAGTAATGCACAGGAGGAGATACTGCCAGAATAGCTAAATTTTAAAAATATGGACATTAATAAAAAGATGAAAAGTATAGGCAAGATAATGTACACATTTTGATGTAAATGCAAAATGGTATTATCACTTTAGAAGCAACTTGTCAGTTTTCTATAAAATTAGACATGTGCTGTGCTATGCTGTGCCAAGTCACTTCAGTTGTGTCCAACTCTGTGAGACTCTATGGACTTTACCACACTAGGCCCCTCTGTCCATGGGATTCTGCAGGCAAAAATACTGGAGTGGGTTGCCATGACCTCCTCCAGGGGACCTTCCCAACCCAGGGATTGAACCTGCATCTCTAAAGTCTCCTGCATTGGCAGGCAGGTTCTTTACCACTAGCGCCACCTGGGAAGCCCAAAATTAAACATACATTGTCATAAAACACAGCAATACCTCTTTCAGGTATTTACCCGAGGAAAATGAAAACACATTTTCACACAAAGACCTGGATATGGATTTTTAGAGCAACTTTAAAATAACCCATAAGAAAAAAAAAATAACACTTCTAAAACATAGTTTAAACGTAAAATTGTGGAAAAAAATGTATTGCCACTGACTGTATGTAATGCAAAACAACAAGAGGGAACTTTTCTGGTTGATGGAAATGCTCTTGGTTTTGATGGGTATGGTGGTTACATTCAGAAATCATTTGTTGTAATTAAAATCACTTGTTATGATTAACTGAACTGTAGCTTCAAATAAGTAAACTTTACCACATGTAAATTATCCTTCAATAAGCCCATTTTTAAAAGTGGAGACCCTTTAACTCAAAACTCTTTTCTAAGTTAAACATTTTATTGCAGAAACTTAAAATGTTTAACTTAGAAAAAAAGGTTTGATGATTAACTTGTCTTTAAATAATTGATTGATAACCTACAGAAATTGAATACGTCCATTACATAGCTCTAATGAAAAAACTAAGACTGGTAAACAATAGTTGCAAAAGGACAGATTTTATTTCTAGCTAAGGAAAGAGTCCTACCAAAAGGATGATAGCATATTCTGTGAGCTAGTGAGTGCTCTATCACTCAACTAAAGAGAGGCTGGAAGTTCACAGATTTAAGACAGTGCAGAGGGCTTATTACTCAAATGGTTGAGTTTGTTAAAGATACATTCTAAATCTAAGGTCATTGAGATTTATGCTATAAATCTAATAGATGGGAATAGAAAACATAACAGATGGTATTTTCATTTTTGTGATAGACAGTAAAAACATAATCATCATAGTTTTATCTCCATTTTACATTTTGTAAGATCTATAAGTTTTGACACTATATCAAATAAGTTAAATTATTCTTTAAAGCATGTAAAGAATGAATTAAGTAGATCAATAAATTATTGACTTAGCATTAGTAATTTAGTATTACTTTGAATTAAAATTTATACTATATATAAATAGTATTACTTTAATATGTTGTTATATAGTATTGCTTTAAGACTTTATATCACTTTGAATTAGAATTTATATATTAGTTCTATAAAATATGTTAATATACTACTCCCTTTCCATCTTTAATAATGTAAATGAATCTGTATTTTTACATATTGAGTCATTTGTAATGTTCTTTAGATTATTAATTATACCTTGTAGAAGTATTATTTGCTTATTTGAAATGTGGTCCTTATGGTTTCTTTCCCTTCTAATAAAGTATTTAAACACTAAAGATAACGTAAAAGTTTTAGTTATGTCTATTATCTTGCCTCTTAAATTTTGATAATGGACTCATATCATTCCAGACACTGTATTTTGCCAAAATAGAATAAAAAACGTAAGAGATTTTTCTTTTCAGATTTAGGATACAAAAAGTACAAACTCCTGTTTCTTTAGAAAATTCAAGTTTTTAGTGAATGTCTGCTACATGGCACTGACCAAAAGAAGAGAAATACAAAATTAGAAAAATGTGTCTAATAAAAAAGGTTTCTATTAAAAAAGACTCAAAATATCTAAAAGAAAACAAAGAAATTTATAAATAAGGATGTTTCTATGAAGAAATAGAGGTTTTAAAAAAACTAAATAAAATATATTAAGAAGTCAAATAAGAAAGAGACTATTTTAATTTCTATGAACAAATTAAAAACTTTTTTATATTTTATTTTTAACTATTTTATTTTTAAAATTATGATAATAATTTCCTAATAATGTCATCTACTTGTGAAAAGTTTGTGTTTGGATACTTCGAATAACAGTGTTTCAGAAACAATGATCCAAAAGCTTGGGTTGTCAGCAAAGAATGAAAAGATATATTTGAGCCTTAAAAAGGAGAGGCAGGAAAACAAAGTTCATAAGACAGGAAATTAAAACACAGCACACCTTGAAAACTCAGAAAGTTAAACTGGCAATTGGTCACATCTGAAAAAAGAAGTGAACTAATGAAGAGCCATGATTGAAGATGCAGAAAGGGCTGCTTGTTCTGAAGATAAATAGGCTCAGAGGGGAGGTAAGAAGAAACAGGGTAAAGTGCATAGAATGAATGATAATGGCTGTATAGGTAGCATGTTTATCACAGTAGTTCATGGCACTGGAGATAAAAGCCCAAAGTGTATTAAATCACTTAATTGCTTGCTATGAATTATGGAAGAAGACCTATTATTGTGGTATATTGTTATATAAAACTGCATGTTCAAGAAAAGATATCCAAACCAGCTGCAACGTTCCTCGGGGATCTCTTTATCAATTTAGAATTCTCTCGTGTGAACTACATTAAGTGACTCACAGAGGAGTAACAAATCTTGTGTTCTTCAGTATGGTGCAATAAAATTTAGCGACTCACAGACATGTGAATTAATCACTCAATTGGTTAAATGCAAAAAAAAAAAAAAAGTCAAACTTGCAAGATGTTATCAAAATTTAGATGACAAATACTTTGTCCCCAATAAAGGAATGGTCTCAATAAAAGAATCAAATATAATTGCTGAATCTTAGAAAAGTAAGTTTTCAAAACCGACATTTTTTTCTTTTAAAATGTAAAATAAGACAGTAATCAGAATGTCTGTTAGTTTATGAAATAAGTATTCGTATATGAGTATGTTGAACAATAATAAATGGCAACTAAATTTATGCAAAAGAAATGGAAACTAATTAGTTACATATTGATTACATATTAGTCTCATTAGAAATGGTGGTTTAGTGGAAATAATACCATATCTTAAATTTAAGGGTTTGAATTTGGATTTTGGACTTCAAAATAAAAATCAAAGTCATATGCTTTATGCATTCAAGACTAAGAATAGCAAATTTAAATTTGATGAACATACTCATTATTTATGTACTAGAAATTAATTAGTATGACTTTTTAGATGGGAAATGGTTTTGTGTTGATACAGACAGAAAGGATTAATCACTACGGTTAAAAACAGATATTGGATCATTTGTCACTTTATTTTATAAATTAATCAGTAAATCAACAAATGCTGATTAGTCAATAATGAGTTTTTAGTAGTGTGCTGGACAATGCAAGAGATACAAAGGAAGAAAAATACACAATTCATATAATCAAAACCTCAATTGTTGGGTGACCACCATGACTTTTTTATGATTTTTAAATTTTATAACACAGAATTCAAAATGCATTGTAATTGAATTCTTCTAAACAAAGCAATATCACTGGTATATATCTATGAAAATACAAGTTTTCTTTAATAGACTGCAAACTTATAGTGTTGATATAGGTTAAAAATTTGCCCTAAAATGTGCCTGTTCTGCCATTTGAGAATTTGTAAGAAAAAAATCAACTGTTTTGGTAGACTGAGTTTTTTGTTTAATTGGTTAGTTTTTGCATAGTATCATTTACGTTTATAAAACCAGATGAATGTTTTCAAATATAAATCTAACCATTAATTTATTATATTTCAAAATGTGTTAAGTAAAGCCAAAGGAAGAACTGGGACACTGATAATTATATTTCTGATAGAATTTTTAAATGTCTGCATAGATTCAAAAGGAGAAATATGATTTTAATTATTTTTCTTTTCCACATGTACATATTTAACGCACACATACACCCATATCTACTTTTTAAAATGTACATTATGGGTTTTAAAGAAACTCATAAATGGAAAGTTTGGCATTCCAACTAAGTTATTTTTAGATATATGGATAATATTATTTTAAAATATTCTGGAGCAATGTATATTCTTACAATTCACTATTTCCTTAAGTTTGAGATCAATCTCAAAAATGGGTATGATAAATGACATGGGACATTGCAAATTTTAATTTTTGTCACATTAAATTAAAGTAAAATCTTACCAAAATATTTAAGTCCTTTGTTAAAACTTCCTAAGTATGATTTTTCTCTTTTATTTTAATCTTAGTTGAGCATCATAATGGTTTTATATGTATCATTCAATAATGTTCTCTAAATGTATGTTTATAAGCTATAAGTAATTTTATATCCTTATAAAAATACATCTTTACAAATCTAAGAAAAGTTTAGGATCCCATATTCTATTTAGGAAATTAAAACCAGTAAAAAATTATAAAAAATGTTTCCTGTCAAAATTTCTAGTTTGACATAATTTTCCAGATGTATATAGATGTCGAGAAATTTACCTCTGATTTTTCAGGCTTTAGGATTTGATTTCTAAATTTATCTTTAAGGTAAAGATAAATGAGCTTTCTACATGCAAAATATCCTTTATTTCAGTGATGATATCTTACCACAACATGAGAAAGCAGAATTTTGTTCTTATTATAATTTTAATCATTTAAAGATGCACAGGCTATTATATATCAGTCTAATTTTTTGTCTTTTCTTTTTCACCTTAGATAAACACAGGAGTAAATAATGCGTGTTATTTCCCTGCATAGAGATATTCGCTTAAACAATATTCACTAGAGGTATTTAAATGGAAATATCTTAATGGCACTCCATTCCATCACACTTGCCTGGAGAATCCCATAGATGGAGGAGCCTGGTGGGCTGCAGTCCCTGGGGTCACAAAGAGTTGGACTTGACTGAGCGACTTCACTTTATGGTGAAGTAACAGGAATAAACTCACAGTGACATTTACCCTCCTTCCTGAAACAACAGTAACAACATAAATTCATTCCAAAAGAAACGGATCACATGAAGACTGGTATATCAATTAATGACATTGAATTTATTGTTAACCTTTCCATAGAGAAAACTCCAGGCCCATATGATTTTAATGGTTCAGTTCAGTTCAGTCTCTCAGTTGTGTCCAACGCTTTGCGATCCCATGAATCGCAGCATGCCAGGCCTCCCTGTCCATCACCAACTCCCGGAGTTCACCCAAACCCATGTCTATCGAGTCAGTAATGCCATCCAACCATCTCATCCTCTGTCATCCCCTTTTCCTCCTGCCCTCAATCTTTCCCAGCATCATGGTCTTTTCATATGAGTCAGCTCTTCACATCAGGTGGTCAAAGTATTGGAGTTTCAGCTTCAACATCAGTCCTTCCAATGAACACCCAGGACTGATTTCCTTTAGGATGGACTGGTTGGATCTCCTTGCAGTCCAAGGGACTCTTAAGCATCTTCTCTAACACCACAGTTCAAAAGCATCCATTCTTCGGCGCTCAGCTTTCTTTATAGTACAACTCTCACACCTATACATGACCACTGGAAAAACCATAGCCTTGACTAGACAGACCTTTGTTGGCAAAGTAATGTCTCTGCTTTTTAATATGCTGTCTAAGTTGGCCATAACTTTCCCTCCAAGGAGTAAGTGTCTTTTAACTTCATGGCTGCAATCACCATCTGCAGTGATTTTGGGGCCCAGAAAAATAAAGTCAGCCACTGTTTCCACTGTTTCCCCATCTATTTCCCATGAAGTGATGGGACCAGATGCCATGATCTTCATTTTCTGAATGTTGAGCTTTAAGCCAACTTTTTCACTCTCCACTTTCACTTTCATCAAGAGGCTCTTTAGTTCTTTTTCACTTTCTGCCATAATGGTGGTGTCATCTGCATATCTGAGGTTATTGATATTTCTTCCGGCAATCTTGATTCCAGCTTATGCTTCCTCCAGCCCAGCGTTTCTCATGATGTACTCTGCACACAAGTTAAATAAGCAGGGTGATGATATACAGCATCGAGGTACTCCTTTTCTTATTTGGAACCAGTCTATTGTTCCATGTTAATGGTAAATTCTGTACATATTTAAAGAAATAATAATAACGGTAGGGGCTTTGCCTGTGGCTTTATGGTAAAGAGTCTGCCTGCCAATGCAGTTGCTGTGTAGCAGCTAAGCTTATGTGACACAACTACTGAACATACCAGCAGCAACTAACGAAGTTCTGTGCCTTAGAACTCTTGCTCCACAGCAAGAGAAGCCACCACAGTGAGAAGCCAGGGCACCACAACGAAGAGTAGCCCCTGCTCGCTGCAACTAGAGGAAGCCCATGTGCAGCAACGAAGACCCAGCACAGTGAGTGAGTAAATAGGTAAATAAATACAATTAAATAAGACTAATTATATGCAAACTCTTCCAGATAACTGAAGAGGAGCAAAGATTCTCTAGTTCATTCCAAGATGCTAGAATTACTCTAGACATGATAAGAAAGCTCTAATTTCTTCATCAACAAAAATGCAAAAATTCTAAACAAATTAGCAAATCAAATCCAAAAGCATATAATATTCCATGACCCTATGATGTTTATCCCAGGAGTTCAAGTTTGATATTCTATTTGAAAACTTCTCAGTCTAAGTCACCTTTTAACAAATTAAAAAAGAAAATCGTGTAATATTCTTAATGAACACAGAAAAACATCCATTCCTCATTATAAGACCAAAAAGTCAACAAAAGCCATAACAATAAATCTCTCCATAAACAAAGAACAAGGATACCTCCTGAATCTGGTAAAGGACAGTTAAAAAAAAATCTATTCTAAACTCATACTTAATTACGAAAATTGAATGATTTCTCCCTAGATCAAGGGCAAGACAAGGAACTCTACCATCACCAACTCAATGTTGCACAGGAGTTATCAGTTCAGTTCAGTCGCTCAGTCGTGTTGGACTCTGCATTGCCATGAATTGCAGCACGCCAGGCCTCCCTGTCCATCACCAACTCCTGGAGTTCACTCAAACTCATGTGCATCGAGTCGGTGATGCCATCCAGCCATCTCATCCTCTGTCATCCCCTTCTCCTGCCTCCAATCCCTCACAGCATCAGAGTCTTTTCCAATGAGTCAACTCTTCCCATGAGGTGGCCAAAGTATTGGAGTTTCAGCTTCAGCGTCAGTCCTTCCAATTAACATCCAGGCCTGATCTCTTTTAGGATGGACTGGTTGGACNCTCTGTCATCCCCTTCTCCTCCTGCCTCCAATCCCTCACAGCATCAGAGTCTTTTCCAATGAGTCAACTCTTCCCATGAGGTGGCCAAAGTATTGGAGTTTCAGCTTCAGCGTCAGTCCTTCCAATTAACATCCAGGCCTGATCTCTTTTAGGATGGACTGGTTGGACCTCCTTGCAGTCCAAGGGACTCTCAGGAGTCAGCCCAGTGCAAAAGACAAGACGGAGAAAAAGCCAAGACTGAAAAGAAGTAAAGCTGTCTTTATTCCCAGAGAACCTGATCACCTGTGCAGAACATCTGTTGAAATCTACCAAAAAGCTAACAGAATTAACGTGAATTTATCTACTGCATTATACGAGATTCATATAAAAATGAATTATATTCTTGCAGACACAGATAAAAGAATCCCCAAGAAAAGCCTGCTCAATCTAGCCAAAGACTTGGGGAAAGAGACAGCTCAAAGGAGACTTTTTGACAATTACACACCATAGTCCAGCCAAAAATCAAAGAAAACATCTCTTTCTTTGATCACAGAGTCAGGCATAAATTTCAGCTTCTACCACCAGCCAGCAACTACCCTGGGGTTCCCAGGTGAAATTTTAAACTGGCCTCTGTACACAGGGAGCTATGTGACCAAGAAAGAGGCAGATTACTCCAACTGGTAGGTGGCAGGTTTAATAAGAAAGGGAACTTACCAGACTTGTCTATGGTGGTTGAAAAACTACGTAGATCTCCACACCTGCTTGCCTGGGTCTTGGGTTTATATGGAGACCTTAATGGGGTTAAGATATGTGTACAGTCTAGGTTTCAGTAACACATGACTGTCTCAATGTGAGAGACTCATGACTCTCAATCTAACTCGGTCCTAAAGGGACCTTCATGGGCAAGTCTGTGTCAGTCTCTTGTGGGGTCACTGCTCCTTTCTCCTGGGTCCTGGTGCACACAAGTTTTTGTTTGTGTCCTCCAAAAGTCTGTTCCCCCAGTCCTCTGTAAGTTCTGGTAGCTCTATGGTGGAGTTAATGGTGACCTCCTCCAGGACGGCTTATGCCATACCCACGTTTACTGCACCCAGAGCCCCTGTCCCTGTGCAGTCCCCTGCTGACATGTACCTCTGTAGGAGACACTCAAACACAGTTCTGGCTCAGTTTCTGTAAGGTCTCAGGGCCCTGCCTGGCATACACAAGTTTGTTTGAGCCCTCCAAGTGTCTCTAATGGGTATGAGATTTGATTCTAAATGTGATTTCTTCACTCCTACCATCTAGCTGGGGTTTCTTCCCCTTGGATGTGGAGTTTTTTTTTTTTTTTTTTTGTGGGATGAAACATACTCCTGTTGATGGTTGTTCAGCAGCAAGCTATAATTTTAGGATTCTCATAGAAGATGAATGCACATCATTCTACTTTGCCTTCTTGGAGTCATTCCACTTCACTAGAATGGGTGAACTTAGAAGACTATTATATCTACTACTGTGGACAAGAATCCCTTAGAAGAAATAGAGTAGCCATCATAGTCAACAAAAGATTCCAAAATGCAGTACTTGGATGCAATCTCAAAAATGACAGAATTGGGCTGCCGTCTATGGGGTCACACAGAGTCGGACACGACTGAAGTGACTTAGCAGCAGCAGTTTTTGGTTATTGTGAGTAAAGCTCTATGAACACGCTTATATGTGACTTTTGGTGCACTAGACACTTATCTCTCTTGAGTATGTTATCTGGGAGTGGAGTTACTGGGTCACAGGTTGGCATCTGTTTTCTTTTAGTAGAGTCTGCAAACAGTTTCTCGATAGATCAGCAGCTCTGGTTGTCCTCTGACACCTGGAATTGCCCACCTTTTTAGTTTTAACAGTTCTGGTGGGTGTGTAGTGATGTCTCATTGTTTGCAAATGTTCTCTGTGGAGGGGTAGCTTTAGCCGCCATCTTCCCTGAGGTTCTGGTATGGTACTAGCAGAGACCCTGGGTTGGGATTGGGATGTTTTAGGTGGCCACTGAGGCCACAGAGTTCTAAACCTTTTCCCTACTTCAGGTTTTTCCATCTGCACCCCTGGGAAGCACAGGTACGATGTCTCCCAAGGGAGAGGCCCTGGAGAAGGGAATGGCAAGCCACTTCAGTATTCTTGCCTTGAGAACCCCATGAACAGTATGAAAAGGCAAAATGATAGGATACCAAAAGAGGAACTCCCCAGGTCATTAGGTGCCCGATATGCTACTGAAGATCAGTGGAGAAATAATTCCAGAAAGAATGAAGGGATGGAGCCAAAGCAAAAACAATACCCAGTTGTGGATGTGACTGGTGATAGAAGCAAGATCCGATGCTGTAAAGAGCAATATTGCATAGGAACCTGGAATGTCAGGTCCATGAATCAAGGCAAATTGGCCAGTACTTTGGCCACCTCATGCGAAGAGTTGACTCATTGGAAAAGACTCTGATGCTGGGAGGGATTGGGGGCGGGAGGAGAAGGGGACGACCGAGGATGATGGCTGGATGGCATCACGGACTCGATGGACGTGAGTCTGAGCGGACTCCGGGAGATGGTAATGAACAGGGAGGCCTGGCGTGCTGCGACTCATGGGGTCGCAAAGAGTCGGACACGACTGAGCGACTGAACTGAACTGAACTGAACTGAAGGGAGAGGCCAAGGGGCCCGCAGAGGCTCTGAGGGTTTCCAGAGGAGGAAGAGCCTCGGAGAGGGTGGGCCAGCCGGGTCTGGAGTCTCTGCTCACCTCCATCTTCCTTTGTTCTTCGCAGCCAGTCACTGCCCCAACCCGGGCATTTCTGTGGGTGCAGTGCGGACTGGGTCTCGCTTCGGCCTTGGGGACAAGGTCAGATATCGCTGCTCCTCGAATCTGGTGCTGACAGGGTCTGCGGAGCGCGAGTGCCAGGACGACGGGGTCTGGAGCGGGACGGAGGCCATCTGCCGCCGTGAGTAGCAGCTCTGACCCTACGGACACTGCTGGGCCCCGATCCCTGGGCCCAGCTGACCCCATCGGCTCTCCCCACAGAGCCCTACTCCTACGACTTTCCTGAGGATGTGGCCCCCGCCCTGGGCACCTCCTTCTCCCACTTACTTGCAACCACCAATCCCATCCAGCAGAAGAAGAAAGGTGAGGGCTTGAGGTGGGCGTGGCAGGGGCGGGGCGGGAGCANCCCGATCCCTGGGCCCAGCTGACCCCATCGGCTCTCCCCACAGAGCCCTACTCCTACGACTTTCCTGAGGATGTGGCCCCCGCCCTGGGCACCTCCTTCTCCCACTTACTTGCAACCACCAATCCCATCCAGCAGAAGAAGAAAGGTGAGGGCTTGAGGTGGGCGTGGCAGGGGCGGGGCGGGAGCAGGGGCGGAGCAAGCTTGGGGGCGGGGCAGTAGCCTCCTGTGGGCCCACTGGGGCTGAGCTGACTGGAGGCGAGGCAGAGGGGTTTGATCGCCTTGGCTAGAGAGCAGGTGGGCAGTGGAGGTCTGAATCGCCCCCCTTTTACGTTTCTCCCAGAAAACTTGGGCCGCAAAATACAAATCCAACGTTCCGGTCACCTGAACCTCTACCTGCTCCTGGACGCCTCTCAGAGTGTGTCCAAAGATGACTTTGAAATCTTCAAGGACAGCGCCTCCCACATGGTGGACAGGGTCAGGAAATAGGAGCCTGCGGATATTGGCTGCCTTCCTGCACTGTCTCTGTCTCCTTCCCTTCTCAGAATCTCATTCCCAGCCCGCTTCCTCCAAGAAGTCTTCCCAGATTATACATATGCCATGGATCATTAATTTAGAGGATCCTATTTTTCATTCCACAAACACTGTTGGGCTACCTACTATATGTCAAGCTCTATTCTGGCTCCTGGGAGACCAAAAAGATGAACGAGGCTGAGATCCCACTTTTCAGGAATTCTAGAACAGTGGTCTTCACAAAGGGGTACCCAAAACAGTCTGTGGGGGTGTTTGTGGCAGAAAAATACTAGTAATCATGTGGAATAACTGTACTTTAACTGAAATTAAGAACTTAATAGTTTCCTTTTAAAATTTCAATCTTTTCTATACATTTTAAAATGTGTACAATATATCTGAACAGTGATACACTTCATGAGTATACTTTATAAATACATGTACCTATATTGAGGTATGTGCTCAGAATGTTTCTGCAGACGGAATGCATGAACAGAAGAGTTTGGAAACCCCTGGTTTACAGTTCTTGCCAGGACTTTGCTTGGGAATTATGCTTTTCACAATAGTTTTTGTAGGTAAGTGTTTTCCCTCCCTGCTCCATTGGAAAGAAGGCAGCTTTTGTGCTCCTTAGTTTCTCTCTTCAGATGTAAAGTTAAGTAAGCCACTAAGCCATGAGGCAATAAAATGCTACAGGCAAGTGCTGATAGGTTTGAATTCTTTCTCCATCTTTCACCAGTGGTGTGATCAGGGGCAAGGTAACAAGTCTCAGCATCCTTGTCTATATAATAAGGATCATCACGACCCCTCACATCGTTGATATGAGGATTAAATGCAGAGTGAACCTGTCAAACAGAGGAGAGGACCAACAACTGTCAGTTTCCTGGCTTCCTTAAGCAGCCACCTCCCAGGAAGGGATTCTCCATGGGCCTTGACTCTGTCGATCTCTGTCTAGGCTCTCTGTCTCCTCCAGGGCCCATTGCTGGCTCTCTTACCATCTTCTTTTTGGTCTGGGGGCCCTTCACCCTCTCACTTGCCCTTCACAGATCTTCAGCTTTGAGATCAAGGTTAGCGTCGCCATCATCACTTTTGCATCAAAGCCCAAAATCATCATGTCTGTCTTGGAAGACAGATCCCAGGATGTGACTGAAGTGGAGAGCAGTCTGAGAAATATCAACTATAAAGGTATGATGCCATCAAATGAAGGTGATAGGAGTGGGAGCGGAGGATGAGCTCTCTGTGCCTGTAGATTCTGGACAAGTTCGAGAGAGAGGCCTCTTGGTGGCATTCAGGTCTCACGGTTCTGGGCCTAAGGTTCCTTAGATTGGGGTAGCTTCCAAGTCAGGCTTATGGTTGGGGAGTTGCAGCTCCTACCAACACGTGGCTTGTTCACATGTGCTACATGTCCAAAAGCATCGTGCAGGTCTTCAGCTCCTCCCTGAACCACATGGTCTGGTTTTCATAGTCTCCTCATGTCATTATGAAACTACCTGGGTGGTAGGTAGCAGCTGGTTGAAAGAATCCACTTTCTTTGGAAACCCTGTCTTCAAATTCTGGGATTTTAGAATGACCTTTAGTGCTGTTATGCAATGAGCATTTCTAAAGGGAAAGGTTTGAAATGTTTGAACGGGAAATGATGCCAAATGTCTAACTGAATATCAAAGGTCTGTCTTTATTAAATTAACTGATAATTGCATTTCCAGTGTTTGGGGAAAATAAAGTGATTCCCTTCTCCTAGGTGGTAGGTGGAAAGTTTCTAAGAGAGCTTTTCATTTTCACACATTCCAGACCATGAAAATGGAACTGGGACCAACATCTACGAGGCCCTCCATGCTGTCTATATAATGATGAATAACCAAATGAATCGGCTCCGTATGAATCCAGTGGCCTGGCACGAAATCCGACATGCCATCATCCTTCTGACAGATGGTAGGTATTGTCTCTGTGAGTGAGCCTGGCACCATGGAAGGAGCATCAATGTGGGGTCAGAAGACCTGCCTTCTGGTTCTCCCTCTGCCATGTCAGGCCTTGGTTTCTTATTTCTAAAGTAGAAACAATGTTGATGATGACGGTAATGACAACCGTGACAATTATTAATAATGGAAGCTGCCCTCTTTTCTGTATATAGTTTGTTCGTTTATTTTTTGGCTGTGCCGCACGACATGTGGATCTCAGTTCTCCGACCAGGGATTAAACCTGAACCCCTGGCAGTGAAAGTGCAGAGTCTTAACCGTTGGTCCTCCAGGGAAGTCCCCTTACACAACTTTTACGAAGAGCAATAAGTACCTTGTGTAAAAGTGCTTTATGATCACGTGTTCGTTGTTGCCACCTGGGAGGTCACCTAGAGGGAGTCGGGTGGGAGGTGTGCAGCAGTGATGTTGAGGTCCATGGATGAAAGGCAGATTGGGTAGTGGATCAGGGCTCTGCCATTTATCTTGATTTTGCCCAAATCACACAGCTCCTCTAGAAATCAGATTTCATATCTATAACATGAGGAGACCCACACTTACAGGGGCTGCATGAGAATCACATGAGATAAAGTATTAAGATGCCCCTGACCCAGTGCTAAAGAATTTCTGTGAAGAATGTATCTCAAAACTCCAGCAGGGAGTGTAAGTGTTGAGGCTCCCTGGGTGAATGCCTCTCTACTTCTCCAGGACTGAGGGGATTGTGCTGCATCCATCTTAATGAACAATTCTTTTCCCTCCTTGATCCAGGAAAGTCCAACATGGGCGGCTCTCCCAAGGTGGCTGTTGACAATATCAAAGAAGTCTTGAACATCAACCAGAAGAGGAAAGACTATTTGGGTGAGCCTCTGCCCCCGCCCTGCCACAGTCTGTGCTCTCTACAGAGGACCCATGGCCCACAGGGAGGAGTTTCAGCATCTTGGCTGTATTTCTCTGCATTTCATTTTTTGGGGGGGTTGCACTGTACACAGCATGAGGGATCTTAGTATCTTGACCAGGGATCAAACCTACACCCCCTGCAGCAGAAGTGCAGAGTCTTAACCACTCAACCACCAGGGAAGTCCTCGGCTGTATTTCTATCGAGACCCCAGGCTGTGTCGTTCTGTATGCAGTCAGCCAAGGATCACACTGAAGAGTCTGTAGTCAAACTACAAACCTTTGTGGTTTCGACCTTGGGTTCATCTTTGATTGACTGTGACCATGGGTCGTTTCTTTTCTTGTAAGGAGGATACAGGACAAGGACCTACCTCAGGCCAGTAAGAGCAAATGCTCAAACATTGTCTGGTGCAGAGAAACTCACGTGTGCAGTGGTGGTGACCACCACCACCACTATCATCATCGTCAACGTCATTTTCATTCAGCAGCTTTTATTCCAAAAACCTCTCCAGGAAGAAAAGGTCTGGAATCCTCGTGGGGACTGTCTCTGGCCTTTTCTCCATTAGTGCAGTTAACTAAGGCTTTGGCAGTTGCAGTCTCTAAAAGAACAGTTCCTCTAATTCAGATAAACAAAAATTGCTCTGACCTTTGACCGGAAAAGAACTTCAAAGAGAAGTGCTCCAGATAAGGAGCAGCAGCTGGTTTCGAGGTCCCAAGTTTTACTTACTTCCCCCTTGGGTTCTCGCTTTTCTGCTCATGTTACCCACTCCACCTGCCTCTTGAGGGTAAGCAGATTTCTTTGGGAAAACCCTTGCCTAAGGAAGGCAAAATCCAAACTTCACTCCCTAACTCCTTAGCATCACTGGGCCAGAGTTAAATGCTTGAAAACACATTCTTAAAAAGAGGCAGGAACCTCAGGGAAACAGAGAAAACACATTGCTATTGTTCAGTCACTCAGTTGTGTCCAACTCTTTGCGACACTGTGGACTGCAGCATGCCAGGCTTCTCGGTCCTTCACCATCTCCTGGAGCTTGCTCAAACTCATGTCCGTTGAGTTGGATGCTATCCAGCTATTTCATCCTCTGTTGTCCCCTTCTCCTCCTACCCTCAATCTTTCCCAGCATCAGGGTCTTTTCCAAAGACTCAGCTCTTTGAATCAAGCTACCAAAGTATTGGAGCTTCAGGTTCAGTCCTTCCAGTGAATATTTAGGACTGATTTCCTTTAGGATTGACTGGTTTGATCTCCTTGCAGTCCAAGGGACTCTCAAGAGTCTTCTCCAACACCACAGTTCAAAAGCATCAATTCTTCAGCGAAAACACATGGGACGTGATAATCGTCCAGCTCCCACTATAACTGCATGAAAGGACTATGAGGGGTATAAAGGGTGGGAGAAGGCTAGACTTGGTGGCCACCCTGGGGCATTTCAGATTGGCACCCACACTGGCTCAGAGGTTGGTGTGGATGGTCGTGTGGATCCAGGTCCTCCAATGGGAAGAGGTGGATTCAAGCCCTTCTCCCAGAGCCATTTTGTAGGGGATGACCAGATCTGAAGCTGCGCCTCCATGTTACATCATGAGTTCTTTTTCATTCATTTATTTATTTAAAATTCCTCACCGAAAGCCTCTTTTGGACCAAGCACCACTCTAAGAATACAGCTGTAAACAAACAGAGGAAAATGCTTGTTTCGAGGGGCTGTCATTCTAGAAAGGGGTGATATGTTAGTTTCTTAGGGCTGAGGCAACAAATGGTACAAATTTGGGTGGCTTGAAACAACAGAGATGTGTTCTCATGCTCAGGAAGTAGGAAGTCCAAAATCAAAGTATCAACAGGGCCGTGATCACGCTGGAACTCCCGAGAATCCTTCCTTACCTTGTCCAACTTCAGGTGGCCCCAGGCATTCCTTAGCTTGGGGTTAAGTTAAGTCGCTCGCTCAGTCGTATCCGACTCTTTGTGACCCCGTGGACTGTAGCCTACCAGACTCTTCCATCCATGGGGTTCTCCAGGCAAGAATACTGGAGTGCGTTGCCATTTCCTTCTCCAGGGGATCTTCCCGACCCAGGGATCGAACCCAGGTCCCCTGCATTGNGTTAAGTTAAGTCGCTCGCTCAGTCGTATCCGACTCTTTGTGACCCCGTGGACTGTAGCCTACCAGACTCTTCCATCCATGGGGTTCTCCAGGCAAGAATACTGGAGTGCGTTGCCATTTCCTTCTCCAGGGGATCTTCCCGACCCAGGGATCGAACCCAGGTCCCCTGCATTGCAGACAGACGCTTTAACCTCTGAGCCACCAGGGAAGTCAGGATTACCCAATCTCTGCCTCTCTTCATATCACTGTCTTCCCTGAAGGTATCTCTGTGATGTCACATGGTTCTCCGTGTTGGCGTTTGGATTTCCACATTCTTGTAAAGGCGTCAGATTCGTCTTTCCCTCCCTTCCCCCATCCAGTGAGACCTCACTTTAACTGATTTTATCCGCAAGGACACTATTTCCAAATATATATGAGCATATTCACAGGTCCTGGGGGTTAGGACCTGAACATACCTTTCGAGAAGACACAATTCTACCCACTCCAGGCATTAAAGAAAATAAATAAGGAAGCCGTATGGCACAGTAGAGGGTGACATGCACTGAGGTATAAAATTAAGCAGAAAAGAAATTGAGATGTCTGGGTCATTGCAGTTTTACACAAGGAGGCCACAACAGGCCTCCTGCGATGATGATGACATTTGAATCAAAGCTTAGAAATGTAAGAGAGTGAGGCATGTGAGGAGCCTGGGGTAGGCGTGAACCAGGCAGGGACAAAGCTCGTGCAAAGGCCCTGAGGTGGGAGTGTATTTCAGGAACTTCAAGGAGGTTGTGTGACTGGAAGAGACTGAAGGGGAGGAGTGGTAGGAAATGAGGTCAAATAGGTAGTGGAGGGGAGGGGAGGGCATCCTGCTCATGCAGGGCTTCGTGGGACACAGCGAGTTCCCAACTGCAGCCTCCTGTGCTGCGGGATAGCCACTCACTGTGAGATTCTGCTGATTCCCTCCCCCTCAGACATCTATGCCATCGGTGTGGACAGCCTACAAGTGGACTGGAAAGAACTGAATAACCTGGGGTCCAAGAAGGACGGCGAGAGGCATGCCTTCATTCTGAAGGATGTGCAGGCGCTGAGCCAGGTCTTCGAGCACATGCTGGGTGAGTGCACTTCATCCTCTCTGGAGGGGGTGGTCAGTGTGGAGCTGGCTGAGGGTCCTGGGATGGCATCTGCTTACAGTGCCCCTCACCGGCCTCCTTCACCATCTGCTCTTCACACCCACAGATGTGTCCCAGCTCACAGACCCCATCTGTGGGGTAGGGAACATGTCTGCCAATGCCTCTGCCCAGGAGAGGACACCCTGGCACGTCACTATTAAGGTACCCAGAAGGAGGGATGGGGCTTGGATCCCAGAGGTGCGGCCATGAGCCATAGCAGTCCCCGAGATTCCCTGTCCACCTGCAGCCCAAGAGCCAGGAGACCTGCCGGGGGGCCCTCATCTCTGACCAATGGGTCCTGACAGCCGCTCACTGCTTCCGCAATGCCGAGGACAGAACGCTGTGGAGGGTCAGTGTGGGTAAGGAAGGGCCTGCACCAGATTCCCGAGCCCCTGGGCAGAGCTTCCACCCCTTGTTCCCAGCCTCTGGCCCCTTCAGGAGCCCTGGTCCAGCCTAATCTGCTACTTTGTTTCCAGGGGATCCCAACTTTCAGGGGAGCAAAGAATTCCAAATTGAGAAGGCAGAGATCTCCCCAGGCTTCAATGTCTTTTCCAAGAAGAATCAGGGAATCCCGGAGTTCTATGGTGATGACATTGCTCTGCTAAAGCTGACCCAGAAAGTGAAGATGTCCACCCATGCCAGGTGCCGCAGTCTGGGATGGGAGGGCACCCTCTATAGGGGAGGGTGTCCTGGGGAGCCCTGGAGGAGGGGCCACCAAGGATGGGCCTCTGTGACCCTGGTCCTTCTCCTCAGGCCCATCTGCCTCCCCTGCACGGTGGGGGCCAACCTGGCTCTGCGGAGACTCCCAGGCAGTACCTGCCGAGACCACGGTGAGCACTGGACTCAGGGTCAAGAGGGACTGGCACCAGGGCTTGGGGGGTGATATCAGGGGCTGTGCTGCAGTCCCCAAGTCAGGATGCTGGGTAAAGGGACCAGCACTGACATCCTTGTCCTTGATTGCAGAGAAGGAGCTTTTGAGCCAAGAGAGCATTCCTGCTCATTTTGTGGCTTTGAACGGGGATAAGCTGAATATTAACCTCAAGACAGGGTCAGAGGTGAGGGTCTCAGGTTCTGGATGCTGTTGAGGGTGGGAATGGGATTTCTCTCTGCATCCCCTAGCTCTGGCTGTTTTATCCCTCTGACCCCAAGTCATCCCTCTTCCTGGGCCTAGCAAGCTCTGCCCTGGGCTCACTCACTCCATCCTTCTGTCCTCTTCCACCCCTCCTGCAGTGGACAAACTGTGTCAAGGTCGTCTCCAAAGACAAAACCACGTTCCCCAACCTGACAGATGTCAGAGAGGTGGTGACAGACCAGTTCCTATGCAGTGGGACCCAGGGGGACGACAGTCCCTGCAAGGGTGAGCCCCTCCTCCACTCACTTCCCACCCCCAACCCCCACCCTGGAGTCCGGATTCCCCAGGGGAAGGCCACCGGTGTCCCTTGTGGCCAGCACGCACACCCCGACACAGCAGTGACGGTTGGCAGGATGACACTCTCTGTCCCTCCTTTCTGGTAGGAGAATCCGGGGGAGCAGTTTTCCTTGAGCGGAGACTCAGGTTTTTTCAGGTGAGAAGGGAGATGATCGCAGGACTGGAGTCATGGGATCTTGGCCTTGTTGGGGGATAAGGCAGGCCTTTGAAGGACCTAAGGAGGTTGGGGCTGGGACAGGGGAAGCCCCCTCCAACCTTTCCCTCTTCTAGGTGGGCCTGGTGAGCTGGGGTCTCTACAACCCCTGTGGCAGCTCCAGTAAGAACTCCCGCAAACCTGCGCCCCGTGGCAAGGTCCCGCGAGATTTCCACATCAACCTC
The DNA here is from genome assembly GCA_006410675.1 of Oreotragus oreotragus. Lineage (NCBI taxonomy): Eukaryota > Metazoa > Chordata > Mammalia > Artiodactyla > Bovidae > Oreotragus > Oreotragus oreotragus. Next base: position 48,867 of record SJYX01023998.1, read on the forward strand.
TTCCGCCTGCAGCCCTGGCTCAGGCAGCATCTGGAAGGCATCCTGAACTTTGTGCCCCTCTAATCTTGGCCACCGAGCCCTCTGCTGACCTGCCAGGACCTGCTGTCTCTCCAGTCTCTTACCTCTGAACGCCACCCTCAGCCTCCATGACCCATCTGCAGTCCTTGCTCTGAACACATCCCCGCCTCCAGGATCCTGGGGCAGAGGCACATTCACACTAGGGAATCCCCGGCACTCCTGCCAGTGCTGACCCCACCCTCTGCTGTACTTGGCTCACTCTCCTTCCCTTTACACAGGAAATTACCCAGTTATGAAATTAATAAAAAGCCAAGGATCCCTACATCTGTCTGTGCCTCTGCCTAGGGGCTGGCCTGGGAGGGGAGAGAAAGGCCAGAATGATTCCAGGAACCGCCAAGAAGGCAGGTCAGAGACCTTGCTGGACAAACAGTGGCTGAACTCTGCTCCAAAACAGAGTCAGCGCGGGGGGTGGGTGAGGGTTGAGGGTGGGGTGGGGTGGGGGGGCATACAGTGTGGGCTTTATATCTAGTCCCCAAGCGGAGGTCTGGGCTTGTTGAGCAGGACTAAGGGCAGAGAGGAGGTGTTGACTGGCAGAGTCCTGGACCTTGGGAAGCCAAAGGTGGAGTTTTTGCAGTTTCTGTTTCCTTGATTGTCAGCTCAGTGGGGCCCTCCCCGCTTGGACATTCCGGAAAGTGATGTGGGTAGGGAGGGTGGGGTGAACAGCAGGTGCCAGAACAGGATTGCATAAAAGGCTGGAGGTTGTGGGGGGCAGGGGAAGGGAGTGTGACCAGGCTCAGGTCTAAAGTTTCAGCTTGGCCATCAAGCCAAGCAGACTTGCAGCAGAAGCCAGCAGAGGCCCTCCTGCCCCCAGCCCCCGGTCACCATGGGGATTGGTCACAACCCCCGACTCTGCCTGGTACCCTTGATCCTGAGCCTCTTATATGGAGGTAAGTGAGATCACAGCCCCCCTCCCTCCACTCCTGCTTCCCCCACGATCTGTCCTCGGTCTTGTGAGGCTGGGCCTCATCAACTTTTCTCTTTAGGTGTGGGCATGACACCACTGCCTGAGGCCGAGCCCCCAAACCCCTGCTCTCTGGAGGGAGTAGAGATCCAAGGTGGCTCCTTCCGGCTTCTCAAGGCGGGCCAGGTGCTGGAGTACGTGTGTCCTTCTGGCTTCTACCCATACCCCGTACAGATTCGCACCTGCAGATCCACAGGGTCCTGGAGCACCCTGCAGACTCAAGACAGAAAGACTGTCAAGAGGCCTGAGTGCAAAGGTTGGAGGGCAGTGAGGATGGGCATGGGCCGGCTGTGGGATGGAGCAGGTGGCAGCCAAGGTCCAGACTTCGATAAGTCTAGGCTTGAGTGGAGACCAGGCAGGCTGAAAAGTTGGGCTGAGCATGGATCAGAGCTGAGCGAGGGTTGGAGGTGGGATGGAGAGAAGGAAGGGGAGCTAGACTTTACTAAGCATTTACCCTGTGTCAGGCAGCCCTGGCAATTCAAAGACCACTTAGAAATGGGGAGGAGGGAGCAGCCGTACTCCTTACAGGTGGCGGTTCTCCCAGAGGTTGAGGGTAGTAGCTATCCTGTGGGGCTCAGAAGTGATATTTCTCAGTGACAGGGTCCCTGAGACCAGAAGGGTTATCCTAAAGGGCAGCCCTTCCCTTCCAGTAACTTCTACTTGGTCTCCACCTCCTTGCCCCCAAAGCAATTCGCTGTCCCAGACCACAGGATTTTGAGAATGGAGAGTACTGGCCCCGGGCTGCCTACTACAATTTGAGCGATGAGATCTCTTTCCGCTGCTATGATGGCTACACTCTTCGGGGCTCTGCCAATCGCACCTGCCAAGGGAACGGTCGGTGGGATGGGGAAACAGCCATCTGTGATGACGGAGGTGAGGACTGGCCCCCCGTCCACAACAGCTCCTTCTCCCTGACCCCCGCAGCCTGAGGAGCCGGTGCCACAGCTCTTGGTGCTCTGCCTCGCCCTTTGCGCCCAGGCTTTGGCCCTCACCAGTGTCTTACACTTCTGCAGCGGGGTACTGCCCCAACCCGGGCATCCCCCTTGGCACGAGGAAGGTGGGCAGCCAGTACCGCCTTGAAGATCGTGTCACCTACTACTGCAACCGGGGTCTCACTCTACGTGGTTCCCAGCAGCGAACATGCCAGGAAGGTGGCTCTTGGAGTGGAACAGAGCCTTCCTGCCAAGGTGACCCTTATTTATCTGTACCCTCAAGTCAGACCCTGCTCTTCCATCTGCACTTCCCCTCGGGAGCGCAATGCCTTCTCCTGCTGCCACCATCCAGCTCCTTCCTCCCTTCTAAATCTCCCCAAAGAACTTCTGAGCCCTTCCCACTCCAGAAGCCCACCATCTCCTGTCAGTGTCCCTGACCCTCCCAGACATTTGACCTGCTCTCTGACCTCTCCCAGACTCCTTTATGTACGACACTCCTGCAGAGGTGGCCGAAGCCTTCCTGTCTTCCCTGACAGAGACCATAGAAGGAGTTGATGCCGAGGATGGACATAGCCCAGGTTTGAAGGCATAGAGAGGAGGCGGGGCAGGGAGTTGGGTGTGAGGTGGAGAAGGGGCAGGAGACCTATTTGTTCTGGAGCCTGAGCCTCTCTGGTGACATCCAGGGGAACAACAGAAGAGAAAGATTGTCCTGGACCCCTCAGGCTCCATGAACATCTACCTGGTATTGGATGGATCAGACAGCGTGGGGGCCCACAACTTCACAGGGGCCAAGAATTGTCTCAGAGATTTCATCGAGAAGGTGGGGCCCCCTCCCCTTGAAGGTGGGAACTCCCAGCCCCTCTGAGCCACAGGGTCCCAGAAAATCTCCAGGTCCCATTGTGTCCTCCTTTCCTTTTACTTGACCTTTAACTTGGACTCCTCCATGACCCCAGGGTGATGAGTCGGTCCTTGAGTCTCTTACTAAGGACTTTCCTATCTGTCTCAGTCAAGCTGCTGAATTCTCCCAACTGTATATTCTACTTTTGATGCTGTGACCTATTGCTTCCCTCACCCACAGGTGGCAAGCTATGGGGTGAAGCCAAAATATGGTCTAGTGACATATGCCACAGAACCCAAAGTTTTGGTCAAAGTGTCTAATCCAAAGAGCAGCGAAGCAGATTGGGTCACAGAGCAGCTCAACCGAATCAACTACGCAGGTCAGAGGGCAGGGAAGGGTGGGAGGCTCACTTTGGGGTCAGAGAAGTCTGAAGTTTCAGAAGTGTTGTGGGAGGGTGTAGTGAGACCACCCTCCCTGTGGTGAGGCACGGAGGACTACTTTTTAGTCCACGGTTGGACAGCTGGGTCATTGGAAAATGGGGTTTGGTGGGAACCCTTTGGAACTGAGAGGGGTACTTTGTTGTCAAAGGGAAGACAGTGGGATAACAACTCAAGTTGACAGATGAGGGATGCCACTTGCTGCCAGACCTCTGGGGTCAAGGATGGCTTGGGAGACCAGGTGAGGTGATGACATCTTCCCTGTTCACAGATCACAAGTTGAAAGCAGGGACCAATACCAAGAGGGCTCTCCTGGAAGTGTACAACATGATGAGCAGAGAAGTAAACAACCTCAGAGAGACCTGGAACCGCACGCGCCACGTCATTATCATCATGACTGACGGTAAGAGGCGCTTTTCTCCTGCCTGACTCCTCACCCTCTCAAACCAGCCTGTGGCCCCGAGTCCACACGTAACACCGGACTTGTGGCTGGGGGACGGCGTGCTGCTCTTCCTGTGCCTTTACAAGGAGGGACCCTCCACTCATGATCTCCTCTCCAACCTGCTCACTCAGCCCTGTATGTCATTCCTTCCAGCCTCTGTGTCTTCCTGGACCCTCTTCATGTCTTCCCACCCTCACAGTCCATCTCTCCTGCAGGTTTGCACAACATGGGTGGGGATCCAGTCACTGTCATTCACGATATTCGGTACTTGCTAGACATTGGTAGAAATCGCAAAAACCCCAGGGAGGATTATCTGGGTGAGTTTTACTGCCTAGGACCTAGCACCCCAGTTTATTAGCTTCTTGCCTGTGCCAGGGCCAAGACACTCTGTTTTTTCTCTCTCAGACATCTATGTGTTCGGGGTTGGACCTCTAGTGAACCAAGAGAACATCAATGCTTTGGCCTCCAAGAAGGATAAAGAGCAACACGTGTTCAAACTCCAGGGCATGGAAAACCTGGAGGATGTTTTCGTCCAAATGCTTGGTAGGAAGCTATGGAAGGCTATAAGGAGATGGTCAGGAAACTCGGCTCTCCCCAGACCCCTCAAGGTCACTTATTGTCCCACTCCTCCTAAAGCCCTGGAAAGTCTGGAAGCCCTTTCTCTCCTCCTCTACCTCCAGGTCACTATTCTGGCTTCCTGGTACTTTCCACTCCCTGATCTCAGAATCATGAGTTCTGAAATGATGCAGACATCTTTCTCAAGTCCCTCCTTTTACAGATATGGAAGCTGGAGCCAACAGTGGTCAAGAAATGGCAAGTTAGCAGGAGTCGGGCTTGAAAATGCCCAGGTCTCTGAGTTTAGTCCCATGATTCCAGTGGTTCCTTGCCTTCCCTTCCCTCTTTTGGGCATCTGTTCCCCACAGACACACTGGCATCCCTCCCCAGGACAGCTGCCATTTGGAAATGAACTGCCCTAGCTTTTAGCACAATCTCCTTTCTTGCCAGATGAAAGCCGGACACTGAGTCTCTGTGGCATGGTTTGGGAGCACAAGGATGGTACTCCCTACCACAAGCAACCATGGCACGCCAAGATCTCAGTCATTGTAAGTGCAGTGTCCTGGTGGTGGGAACTTAGAGGAGAGGGGAGGTCAGGGTGAAATGAAGGTCGGAGGAAGGGCAAGGCACTCTTGATCAGACTGATATTTGTGAAAGCTGAGCTTTCCCTCTGCTGCTGCTCCCAGCGCCCTTCGAAGGGGCATGAGAGCTGTACAGGTGCTATCGTGTCTGAGTACTTTGTGCTGACGGCTGCACACTGTTTCACCGTGGACGATGAGGAACACTCAATCAAGGTCAGCGTGGGTAAGGATGCAACCCATCCATTCTGAGCTTCTGCGGTGTATCGCTTCTCGGCCTTTTGGCTAAGATCAAGTGTAGTATCTGAGCTTCTGCGGTGCCCTCTGGGCAACACTGCCTCCAGGGCCCACTTTCTACCTGTCCTCATCGCAGCCCTTCCCTTGCATGCTGGACCAGTTAGGGATGGGGAAGATTTGGGTTAGAGAGGACATTCAGGCAGGAGGCTGCCTACACAGACATCGGTGGTCTAGAGGGACCCCCTCTCCTACTTCAGGAGGAAAGAGGCAGGAGTGGGAGGTAGACGAAATCCTATTTCATCCAAACTACGACCTCAATGCAAAAAAAGCAAAAGGCATTCCTGAGTTTTATGACTATGACGTGGCCCTCATCAAGCTCAAGAAGAAGCTCAAGTATGAGACCACCATCAGGTGAGCCACCTGGGTTCCGAGAGAAAAGGCTGGAGAGGCAGAACTGAGACGGGAGCAGGCCCAGGGTTCACAATCCTTGCATTTCCCCATCTCTCCTCAACAGGCCCATTTGTCTCCCCTGCACTGAGGGATCGATTCAAGCCTTGAGGCTTCCAAGGTCAACCACGTGCCAGCAACAGAGTAAGACATGTTCAGGGAGAGCAGCCTGTAAGGGTGAAGTTCTGAGACAAAGAAGGGATGAGGGGGAGTAGGGGAGAGCAGGTGATGCCCTGCCCAGCCGCCAGCTCACAGGAAGGAGTGGAGGGCCACTCGACGACAAGCAGGAGGCCGGGAGGGGAGGGGAGAGTGCTGCAATGACCCAGTCCATCCATCTGTAAAGTGCAAGAGCTACTCCCTGCCAAGGACATCGAAGCTCTGTTTGTGTCTGAGTCTAAGAAGACCCTGACTCGGAAGGCAGTCTACATCAAGAACGGGGACAAGGTGAGGAAGGTGGGGAAGGTGGGATCCCGAGGTCCTTCGGGCCTCAGTTCTCCCTAAGCAAGCTTGGTTCCTCATGCCTCTCCCCACACTTCCCCCTCTCACCTACAGAAAGCCAGCTGTGAGAGAGATGCTCTACACGCCCCAGGCTATGACAAAGTCAAGCATGTCTCTGAGGTAGTCACCCCCAGGTTCCTCTGCACCGGAGGTGTGGCTCCCTACGCTGACCCCAACACTTGCAAAGGTGAGAGAAGGCTCTTTGGTTGCCATGTGAGTTCTGAGGCCTAAGTCTTTCCCTACAGCATCTCCTCCCCTGCAGGTGATTCTGGTGGCCCCCTGATTATTCACAAGAAGAGTCGCTTCATTCAAGTGAGTATTCTCTTTCCTCTCTCTGGAGAGATGCTGAGTGGTCAACGTGGGCCCCAAAACAGGAAAGCTCACTGCGTGTGGCTGAAAAGAGGTGGGGGGTGGGGTGGGGCAGAGCCTGCCTCACCTTCAGACTCTTCCTGGAACTGGCCAATTTAGGGCCACGTGTCTGGTCTGTGTGCCAGGGGACAGAACTGAACTGGATTCCTAGTCTAGTCCTCCCAGGTCAGGTCAGTTCAGATGCAACAGGCGGTAGTTGTGTTTCCTGGCATTAAGTTCTACCAAATGATTCCTGGCAACCCCTTGCTTTCTCCAGGTTGGCGTGATCAGCTGGGGCGTCGTGGACGTTTGCAAGCGGCCACAGCAAGTACCTGGTTATGCTCGAGACTTTCACATCAACCTCTACCACGTGCTGCCCTGGCTCAAGGAAAAACTAAAAAATGAGGATCTGGGTTTTCTATAAGCGGTTTCCTGCTGGAAAGGGGCATGAGACCAAATTAAAACAGCTGCGACAACACCTGTGTTCAAGATCCTTTTGGGGTAAAGGAGTGGGGAGCGTGCACTAGCCATGTGGTTACAACTGAGATCACATCTAACAGCCGCTTTTAAAGGCTCAACCCCAATCCCAAGTGCTGAAAAACCAGAGGCTGAGGGAGATGGGTGAGCTTCCACCTCAGTGTTTTACTGAGACCAGCGTTGGGGCAGATGAGGCACACGGAACCCAGCTCCATTCCCTAGAAGCCGTCCACAAGGTTTTCCTTGTAGACATCGTCGCTGTAGACAATCTGAGTCCTCTTGTCCCGGTGGCAGCCCTTAGGGCTATTCTGGACAGCTGGGGAGGGAGGAGAAGTTCCGTTAAGGTCTGAGGGAGAGCACCGACCAGACCTGAGGCCCAGAGTTTGGCCACCTCAGCTCCAGCCTCTGGCCTCTGGATGCCCAGTTTCCATGCTGCCCTCTGGTGGCCAGGACGGCTTCTCTACCTTTAGCCCCCTTATGCCCGTGGCGACCAATCCATGGCCCCAGCAAAGAGTGGGCAATTACCATGGCACACGCAAACACTGTAATGAGTGTTTTGTCCTCAGAAATAACCCAAATGTTATTCTTGACACATGTGAATAATGTTAACCACCTACTTCCAGTCAGTATACCCCAAATTAGAAAATCTCTATAGCCCTTTGCTAACATGCTGGTCCTTCCTGGTTCCTTCTTTAGTTTAACGGGTTACTCTGGCTCCGAACTCCCTTGTGCCTACTCCTTTACATGAAAATCTGCTTCAGGTGAAACGGGTTATTCATTCCATCAGGAGAATTCATTCCAGTGTAACGCTGGTCCTAACATTCTCCCTGGAGCTGTCCCTTCCCCTTGCTCTGTCCTCCCTACACCCCATTCTCAAGGATTCCATTCCTGTCACTCTGGGGCTAGAGGGAACCCCCATGCAAGCTCCCATTGTCTTGGAGCTTTCATCTCCATGCCATGGATCACTTCCGCCTTCTCAACGCCTGTATCCTTCGGCTGCAACGATCCAGGCCCCCCGGGTCCTGCTCCCTGCTCTCTGACCTCCCCTTCGTCTCCTACGTTGCACCCTCAACCTCAGCCTAACATGTCAGGAGGGCTGGGGCCGTATGGGGCTTAAGGAGCACAGCCAGCTTCCTCCTGTAGTTCCTGACTATTTACTCCTTAAGTCCAGTACTGGCTCACTTCTCCTCTGCATTCAGTCTCCCCTGCAACACTATCGTGTCTTTTTGCAGCAGCCCTACGATACAGGTGACTCCAGTCTACATTTTCAGTCCTTACCGAACACCTGTGTTCCCGATTCCTAACTTCAAAGGCCTATTTTATAAAACCAACTATAATCCATCTCAAAATGAATAAGGCCACATGAGGTGCTCACCTTCTTCGCCAACCTGACTCACTCCCACTTTCTTCCTTGTTCCAATCAACGCCTTGGAAATGGTTTCCAATACTTTTCTCTCCTCCTGCTTCTAACTGATAGAAGGCCTGAGGATTCTCCTAATCCCCATAGTTGCCACACAAAACCAGATCTCTAGCCCCTCTAGGGGACACAGGGACAGGCAGGAGAACAAAACAGGGTGAGCTGTGGGCAACAGACATGAGAAAGGAAGAATCCCCTTCTTACCCAGGGAGCCCCAGACAGACTTGCCCGTGGCGGCATCCAGCATGGGCTGTTTTCGGGCAATGCTGACTTTGAGCTGTACAGACTCCACTTGGGTCCCGTTGAGCTGGGGCAGAAGAGGAGAGTGGGCAGAGGATGGGGGCAAACATTACAGACAAACCAAAGGAGGGTTTCTAGGAGCTCTCATCCTAAGAATAGGCTAAGTAGGGACTTGAGAATGTAAGGTTTCCTGCATGAATAGGGAAATACTTTCTTTGTCAAGAGGAAATGATTTACTCCTGGCTCCCAGTATTTTACAGAGAAAATATGAGGATCCCAACCTCAGCAACGGCCTGATCTGCTGACTCCATCTTTTCATAGGTGACGAAGGCACAGCTGGGATGAGAAAACACAGGGTCAGTAGGGGGCCTACAGGCTCCTTAGGACCCAAGCAAACCCAGTGTTTCAGGCTGTGGACACAGGCTAGCTTCCTCCCTCAGGTCTCACACCCCAGGTCCTCCTAGGACAACCCACTGTGGTGCTTACTTTCTGGGTGGGTCCATGGAGAGGTCAATGATGTTTCCAAAGGGAGAGAAGGCCCCACGGAGGAGGGTGGGTGTCATGTCTTCGCCATACACATACAGAGTGTTTCCCTTCCGAGGGGCCCGGCGTTCAGGGAATGAGTCTGACCCTATGGAACACAGGAATCCAGTCATGAGACAAAGGCCTAGCTCATCCTCCACTTTAGTAGGACCCACCCACACTGTATCTGAAGTCACCTCCCACTAGCCAAGCTCACTCACTGCGGAAAGGGCCCTCTCGGTCGCGCTCCCTGTCCCGGTCTCGATCTCGGTCCCTGTCCCGCTCCCTGTCCCGCTCCCGGTCCCGCTCTCGATCCCGATCTCGGTCTCTGTCTCGGTTCCGCTCACGACTGCGGTCCCGGCTGCGGCTTCGAGGAGGGGAGGCTGAGGAACGGGCACCACCACGTTCTTCGTAGCCCCAGTCGAAGCTCCGAGGGGGGCCATCGCCAGCCCCTGGGCCCTCTGCCTCTTCCCCATCTGGCCCCAGTTCCCGAAGCCGATCACTGGAAGATACAAAGCTGGCGAGCAGCCGACAGTGAGGATCAAAGTGGGCTTTTACCTCATCTTCCTGGGTCCCACGCAGACTCAGCACCCCTGCTGCAGCCCCAGCTTGTCCCACTTCAGTTCCAAACCTCCTAAGGACCCGGGCAAGCCTCTCGTGCCCCCCAAACCCCACCAACTGCGACCCCAACCTTTCTCTAACCTCTCATACAGAGATTTCCTCTGTGGACGTCTGGACGACTGAAAGAGACCAAGGACAGTTAAGACAAGTCTGAGTGGCCGGCATATGGCCTCCAATATGTGGGTTTCTCGTTTTTCTCAATCGCTTGCTCTTCAGAGGCAGAAAATTGGAAACCATTACCTCCTGCAGGTCGTCGTCAGCAGATACGCTCCTCTGGAACGGTTGGAAAGTGGGGACCGGCCCCTTCTCAGGGTCCTGGGAAGGTGGGAGAGACCTACCTCAGTGAGGGAGCAGGAGGCCGCCTATCGGGGCTGGGAGGCTCTTCCCTCACCCTTCTCTTGGCTCCCCTGGCCTTTTTTTTTGTTTCTCACTTGACTACGTGTTATTTTACGTAAAAGACTTAATACACACTTGAAGCATTTAGTTTACTAAAAACATCTTGAACCTGATGACCTTCGCGCCCTTTTCAACTCTTTAGAGAACACAATCCAACAGATCTATTACATGATGGATTAGAGTCACAGAACACATAAGACGGAGGAGAATCTGGGAGGCATATAGTTTCTTCATTTTATAGATAAGAAGCCTGAAGTTCAGAATGGCACCACAACCTGTCCATGACTGAACTGGCATTACTTCTCCTACACCTACCTTCATTCCAACTTGGAAGGACGCCCTCTGACGTGAAGGATCCCTTGAACAACCTTTCTGCCCGTGCTCACCTTTAACTTCCCCTCTAGGGTCCGAGAACGCTTGAAGCCTGAGTTCTTGGTCTCGGCCTTGATGGCACTGATGGCTCCTGACTTCACCAGCTGCTTTGCCTGCTCTGTTGCCGTGGCTGTGTCCACCACAGGCTGCTCTGACAGTGCTGAAGCGGCAAGGGAAGGAGGCTGTGTTGGCCAGAGGCCAGCCGGTGTGCTTCCTGCCAGCCTATCCCTGCCCCCCGTCACTCACAGCGCTTGACGCCGCCTTGGCTGGCTGTGCTGCTGCTACTTTGCTTCTTCAGAGCCAGCAATGCCTTTTTCTGGGAACAAGAGTGAGAAGAGAGGGACTGATGAGGGCCAAGCCCTGGCCAGGTCTTCTCCCAAGGCCCTTGGGCGCATCACTCCGGGGATACCTTTCTGAGAGAAAATAATGCAAATGGTGCCCCTGGGGTGGTACACTGCAGCTGTCTTGCCTCTCACATATAGTCCCTCAGATCACATACACCAGCCTTACCTACTCTGTCTAAACCATGGTATCCAGAGGCTTTGCAGAATCTCGTATTTTTCAAGTTGAAAACAAGGAACTCAGCCACAGAAAGTGGTCCCCGGATATACTGTGCAGTTCAGTATAAGCCTCCATGCCTTCTTAGGGGCTTCACCCATCTACCCTTACATGTTAAATAAGAACACGCCAAGGCTTTGAAACAGATTTGCAAAAGGAAGAGACACAGATCCTCCTCTTGAGCTCACAGGCTGAGAAAGAAGATGACCAGACTGAACTGTCAAGATTGCTAAGTGCAGACTGGAGCTGAAAGCAAGTAAGATTTTTCTGATGCAAATGGTTTATTAAACCAGGCCCTGAGTAGGATCTACATAACGCAGCCTGAGAGGAAAAGGGATTTTAGACAAAGAAAACAGGGTGGCAGAGATGCAGCGATAAGAAGGTTTTGAGAATGCATGCTTTGGGACCAAAGAATAGTTCTATAAGAAGAAAGGCCAGATTAAAGCTTTTTACGGGCAATGTGAAACCACTGTGTTTTGAAAAATGAAGGGCAGTGTTTAGTGTTTTCAATGCACCGTTTTAACAGGAGTGAAAAAGTCTGTCCAAGAGAAGAAACTTGTTGAGAGCCCATTACAACAGTCAAAGTGAGCATCAGCAAAGACCTGATCTAGGGAATACACAGGAAAAAGAAAACAGAAAAAATTACTTTAAAAGATACCAGGCAAACGTTTGGCTACACAAATGGTGCAGGAGACAGAGGTGAGATATTCATCTCAAACAAATCGGAGAAGTGAATGCAGACAGTCCTATTTGGAAGACCAAGTTTAGTACAGACAAGACGACAGCTTCAGTTGTTATCAGTAAGACACTAGACAGCATTGGAAAAACCAAGCTTGGGATCACCAGTTCTTAAGTGGTTCTAAAAGCCATGGGAAAGGAAGACAGCTCCATGGCAGACCACACAGAAAAGAGAGAAAAGAAAGTACACACTTGGGCAAGTCCACCTCTGAAGTTACACTGAGAGATGATAGGCCTCCAGGTATTAGCTAGAGGAATCCCCACCCCTCCATCCCCTCACTCACCCCAGGTGCTCTCAGTGTAGAGTCTTTGAGAGTTTGGGCCATGCCCACACACACTCCCTCACCTTTTTCTTGAGTTTGTTGAATTTCTTCTGCAGAGCCTCCTCCTCCTCGCTCAGTCCGGGGGGTATCACCAACATGGTGGCTCCTGGTTCGGGGGCAGGGCCCAAGACATCTTTCTCCACTGTCACCGCCCAGAGTTCACACGCCGTCCACACTCATCCCGATCCCGTCCCTTCAGGCCTGCCTACGCCTATCTTTTGCCTCTCCCTACCCCTTGCTTAAACCAGGCTGCCGTCCAAAGCCCAGCTCGTCGGGATCAACCAGCATTCCCTTCTGTCTTCAGGAATCACGGATACCCGCGCCTTGGGGCACCATGTGGCCCAGGAAGCGATAAATACCCGCTCCGTCGCCAAGACGATGGCACCAGACCCCCCCTATCTCGCTGGAGTTAGTATGGAATTGCGGGGTCCGAAAAGCAGAGGAAGCAGTGGAACCCGCGCAGCGCTCTCCGAACAACGAAAGGGGCAAGAAGTCAGAAGGAGCTCGGAAAAAGCGGGGCGAAGGCTGAGGAGACGGCCTTACCTGAGGGGGCGGCAACCGGGGCCCCACGGTCTCGGGCGGCGCCCGCGCGGGCAGCGGATCCCGGGCTCAGAACGATGACGTAGCGAGGGGCGGCGAACGCGGTAACCAAGGCGGCCCGCGCCGCTCACGCTTCCGCCCGGCCTCCCACCAGTTTGGGTCAGCCCCTAAGTAGCTCTTATCCCCGCCCCTAGGCCCATTTGTGCCGGAAGTCGTTTCTACTTCCGCCGGTTCCGGCTCCTCCTTACGTTTCCCGGCTGCCCGGCAGCTGCCGTGGCTCCAGGATGATGGAGACGGAGCGAATCGGTGAGGGGGAGGGGGTGGAAAGACGGAGGAGACAGCGAATGACCCTTAACCCCTGACCTGTGACCTTTCCCTCGTAGTGCTGCCTCCCCCAGATCCCCTGGACCTGCCCCTTCGGGCCGTAGAGCTGGGATGCACGGGGCGCTGGGAGTTGCTGAATGTGCCTGGGGCTCCAGAGAGCACCGTGAGTGCCGATTCACCCTAACCTTGACCCTGTTGAGCTTAAAACCTCCTTCACCCTCCTCCCAGTAGGATCTAAGCTGACTAGGCTGCCCTGTCTCTGGATACTTGTCATCCGAGCCTAGACTTGTGCTGGACAGACTCCAACCCAATGGACCTGCAGTGGGTCAGAGCCCATAAGAAGACAGAGCAGGGAGCCCCGGGGAAACCTTAGTTCTAGAACTGCTCTTTCAAACTGCTGTTTTATCCCTGGAGTCCTGTTCTGTCTTCAAGCACCAGGGCTCTTGGTGACTGAGATGCTAGCCTTTGAACACCTGGCTCTTCATCCTTAGGCCTGGGACCCCCTTTTCCTAAAACTAGAAATTCTCAAATATCAGTGTGCCTGATGATTAGTGGAAAATCCCATGGACAGAGGAGCCTGGCGGGCCACAATCCATGGGTTCGAACACAATTGAGTGTGCACACACACACACACACAATTGGTGGGAGAGCTTTTGAAAAAATACTAGTTCTTAGGTCCATAGATTCAGAAATCCAAAATCTATTATTAATCAGAACCCTAGGTAATTCGGTTGCAGACCGTTTGTTCTGTAAAACATCAGCCTTTGGAAAATAGTGCTTCAGCCTGATTGTCCTCGTCTGTGACGTCTGTCATATCTGATGTAAATACAAGTCGGGTCACGTTCTCTTTTGTGTCTTACTCTCTTCCCTTACCTCGTGCCTTTGTTCCAGCTTCCCCATGGCCTCCCTCCCTGTGCCCCAGATCTGCAGCAGGAAGCAGAGCGGCTGTTCCTGTCATCTCCAACCTGGCTGCCTCTGCATGGTGTGGCGCACTCAGCCCGGTGAGGGGTCCAGCAGGGCCTGGGCTTGGCAGGTGGGTCCCTGAAGGAAGCTGGGACAGAGGAGAAAGAAGACCTGAACGTTGCTTTGCTTCTGTCCAGGAAATGGCAGAGGAAGACGGATCCTTGGTCTCTCCTGGCCACGCTGGGGGCCCCGGTCCCCTCCGACCTACAGGCCCAAAGACACCCAACCACAGGCCAGATACTAGGCTACAAAGAGGTAAGTGGTTGTGGGCCTCCAGAAGCAGAGTTAGGAGAAGGTGGGGTCAGAGGCAAGCTCAGCCTCGCTGGCGCTCTGTTTTCTTGCCTCAGGTCCTGCTAGAGAATACAAACCTGTCATCCACAACCTCCTTGTCTCTTCGCCGGCCACCAGCACCCATCTCCCAGTCCCTGTGGGGCAATCCGACACAGTACCCTTTCTGGCCAGGTGATGCTTGTGGACATGGAATGGGAGGGGAGGGCGCCCTTAGTCTCCAACTCTCTCACGTCACTGCCACCCCATGAATGCTATTTGTCCAACCTCTCCCCAGGTGGAATGGATGAGCCCACTATAACAGATCTGAGCACTCGAGAGGAGGCTGAGGAGGAGATAGACTTTGAGAAAGGTGAGATGACGCCAGGAGGGACTGTGGGAGGTAGGGCTCTGTGCCTGAGGCCTGAAGAAGAGGGGCCAAGTCCTGTCACTGGGTCCTTGCTAGCTCTTCCGTTCTCTTGAGCAAATTAGGAAAAGGTACCTCTTCCATAACAACCTTTACTGTCATCTGTTGGAAGACTGTCACAAAACTACAACTACAGCGTGTATGCTGTGAACAACATCCTGCAGGTTAACGTAATGTGTGACTTGTACAGCGGTGTGCGAGAGCCCTGATTCTCTCTGTCCCTGTCCTCCAGACCTCCTTACTGTTCCACCTGGCTTCAAGAAAGGCGTGGACTTCGCACCAAAGGGTGAGTTTTAGTTTTGAGATGGGGCTGTAGGAGAAACGGTGCCCTTCTTCAGAATGGAGGTGGACACGACCAGGTCTCCATTTTTGCCTTGCTCCTAGATCACCCAGCTCCAGCTGCTGGGTTGCTCAGCCTCAGCCGTTTGCTGGAGCCCTTGGATCTGGGTGGGGGCGACGAGGATGAGAGTGAGGCAGTGGGACAGCCTGGCGGTCCCAGACAGGACACTGTTTCAGCCTCTCCTGGCAGTGTTCCTCTGGCCCGAGCAAGCAGCTTGGAGGACCTAGTGTTGAAGGTCGGTGGTTCTGGGCGCTTGAGGCAGGAACGAAGGGCCTTGTCCCAGACAGGGTGGGCTGGCCTGGTTGGTTCCCCGGGGAAGACTGGAGCATCTTCTGGGAGGGGTGGTAACAGAGAGCTTTCTGGCTGTATGTCTATCATGCCTACACCCCTCTCCTTCTCCAGGAAGCGGCCACAGCTATAGTCCCCCCAGAACCTCCCAAGCCCCCACCTCAGGAGCAGTGGGCCATTCCTGTGGATGTCACCTCCCCTGTTGGTGATTTCTACCGCCTCATTCCCCAGCCAGCCTTCCAGGTAGCGTGGCCCAGGCCTCAGGTGCTCCCCCACCTCCTCCAGCCCACTCCCTTGTTTCCTCTCCCCACCAGAGGCCAGGTGCCTTCAGTGGACGGAGGTCTTGCAGGAAGACCCCTGTGCCTTCTGCACCCTCGTCTGTTTCTCTCTCCCACAGTGGGCGTTTGAGCCAGATGTGTTTCAGAAACAGGCCATCCTGCACTTGGAGCGGCACGACTCAGTCTTCGTCGCGGCTCACACATCCGCGGGGAAGACGGTTGTGGCTGAATACGCCATCGCGCTTGCCCAGAAACACATGACGCGGTACAGGCCCCTCCCAGCCTCCCCTCACCAGCCCTGTTCTCTCCTGCGTCCTTTCTGTGTCTCTTCTCTTCTCTACCTCCCTGCGTCATCCTTTAGATGAGAGGTTCAGGGAGAAACCGAGGCAGGGTTTCAGAGGGAAACAAGAAGATGTAGGGAGAGAAAAATGAGTGGCATTCATTGGGGAAGGGATTGGGGGACGGGATTTTTCCAGAGTAATTCCATGAAGGGGAATGTGAGGGGCGTTTGGGTGAAGAAGTGGGGGTGGGGGAGGCGCCTGAGCTCTGCAGTGTGCCGCTGGCAAGGGTCAGGGTGGGAGAGGAGGTGCTGACAAGGAGCCTGTGTGGAGGGCCCGGCTGACTTCGTGCCCTCCTCCCAGCACCATCTATACCTCGCCCATCAAGGCTCTGAGCAACCAGAAGTTCCGGGACTTCCGAAACACGTTTGGGGATGTGGGGCTGCTCACCGGGGATGTGCAGCTGCACCCGGAAGCCTCATGCCTCATTATGACAACAGAGATCCTTCGGTGAGAGGCGGGCATTCAGCATGGGGCGGGTTTTTGGTCAGGAAAGTGAGGCTGCTTTGGAGAGCACTCTGGCTGAGGTGAGGGTGGAGACAGGAGCTGTTGGGGAGTCAGCCTGGGGCCTTTCTCCTCCAGCTCCATGCTGTACAGTGGCTCGGACGTCATCCGGGACCTGGAGTGGGTCATCTTTGATGAGGTTCACTATATCAATGATGCTGAGGTAAGGGGACAGGGTCCCCAGGTCCTGGCAGTCCTCTCTTGTGGGGTAGGTTCAGCAGCTCCGCTGTTCCACACGCCCTGGGCACTTCGCTGCCTTCTTTGTCCCTTCTTATGGAACCTTGTGCCACTTCCCTGGGCAGAAGGGCAGCCCCCTCCGAGCTGCTGGCGACTTGTCCTCCCTTCCTGTGTGCAGCGCGGGGTCGTGTGGGAGGAGGTTCTCATCATGCTGCCTGACCACGTGTCCATCATCCTTCTGAGTGCTACTGTCCCCAACGCCCTTGAGTTTGCTGACTGGATCGGGTAAGACACGTGTCCCTGGGTGCTTGAGTGAAAGGGGCGGTAGCACTCCTCAGTTGGGGTGGGGGTGTAGACTGTCCCAGCAAGGGAGTAGTCAGGCCTTGGGGGTGGGGAGGAGAAAGGGGTGCGGCTGGGAAACATGTCCAGCCTGGGAGGTTGTGGGATCCCACCTGGGCCGAGATCACTTTGCGTGTTGAGAGACGGGGTGACGGGGACAGCCTTCCAGTCCGGCTCTCAGAAAACCAGGGCGAGGCCAGGGCGGGGAAGACGGCGGGCCCTTGGGCTCCTTCCCACGCTCCCAGCCCTGACCTTCTGTCATCCCCCTCCCTGCTCAGGCGGCTGAAGCGTCGCCAGATCTACGTGATCAGCACTGTCGCGCGCCCGGTGCCCCTGGAGCACTATCTCTTCACGGGGAACAGCCCCAAGACCCAGGGGGAGCTTTTCCTGTTGCTGGACTCCCGCGGTGCCTTCCACACAAAGGGGTAAGCCTGGGATATGGGGAGAATCAGGGCTGGGCCCAACTGGGGGTGACTGATGGCCGCCCTGCCCTGCCCCAGGTACTATGCGGCTGTGGAGGCCAAGAAGGAGCGGATGAGCAAGCATGCCCAGACCTTTGGGGCCAAGCAGCCCACGCATCAGGGGGGGCCTGCCCAGGTGAGAACTGGCTGGCTTTGTACCTGCCACCCCTTCTTTCTCCTGAGTCCTTTCTTCCCTCGTCCTCCCAGGGTTTGGAGTGGAGCTTTGAGCACTGCCCAGTTTGACTCTGCCTCACATCCCCCGACTTTGGCCCTTGTTGATTCAGGGACTCCCGTCTCCACTTCCTTCTCCCTGCCTCCTCAGGACCGCGGCGTGTACCTGTCCCTCCTGGCCTCCCTCCGCACCCGTGCACAGCTGCCGGTGGTGGTGTTCACCTTCTCCCGGGGCCGCTGTGACGAGCAGGCCTCGGGCCTCACCTCCCTCGACCTGACGACGAGTTCAGAGAAGAGTGAGATTCACCTCTTCCTGCAGCGCTGCCTCGCCCGTCTCCGCGGCTCTGACCGCCAGCTGCCCCAGGTGGGGAGGGGGACTTGGAGACAGTGGCGATCAGGTGTTCACCACCCCATCCCTGACCCTGGGCCTCGGCCCCCACAGGTTCTGCACATGTCGGAGCTCCTGCACCGCGGCCTGGGTGTGCACCACAGCGGCATCCTGCCCATCCTCAAGGAGATTGTGGAGATGCTCTTCAGCCGTGGCCTGGTCAAGGTGCTTGTGCTGGTGGGAGAGGGACTCCCCAAAGCATTCATCACCTGCTTGCGAGGTGGGGGTGGCGCGGTGGGCAGCACAGTGCAGCGGCTGAGAATTTGGGCTCTGGATCCAGGCTGCCTGGGTGGAAATCCAGGTCCACTGTTAACTCACTGTGTGACCCTGGGCAAATTACTTAACCTCCCTGAACTGTAAGTTTCACATTTTGAAATGGAGTTACATAAAGTATGAATAGGGGCTTTCCCAGTGGCTCAGCGGTGAAGAATCCGTGTGCAGTGCAGGAGCCACAGGAGACACAGGTTTGATCCCTGGGTTGGGAAGATACCTTGGAGGAGGGCATGGCAACCCACTCCAGTATTCTTACCCGGAGAATCCCATGGACTGAGGAACCTGGCGGGCTGTCGTTGGACATGAAGTGACTTAGCACACGTGCACACAAGGTATGAACAGGCAGTATTCAGAAGAGAAAACTAAAAAGCTAGCAAACTTATGGAGGTCATTAGTCATCAGAAAAATGAAGACTGAAATACAAGATAGAACTTGACAGGACTTTACAGTAATTAAAACTGGTAAAATTTAGGAAAGTAGGCAATGCCAAGTGTTGCCCGAGACGTAGGAAATTACAGGATTACAGGAACCCTTGCCAGGTGTGGCCTGCCTGAAGTGTACCTGGTGCTCTTGAGGCAAAGACAAGTCTATGCCTACTCTTTGTCCCTAAATTCCGCTCCTGCGTGCAAATCACAATGAAATTCTCACCCTGGTTGATGAGGGAACACATCTGCTCTTCCTCTGTGGGTTGTTGTCTTGTGGCAGGGTGTTGGTGGCACCAGGGCCCCTTTCCCTGGGAGAGCAGGTAGGCAGCTGTATGCCACGCGCCCCACAAGGTGTTCTGTGGCAGGTTGGGAGCAACGGATTATATATAATCACAGGAACACGGATGGATGTTGAAAATACTACATGGAAGAAAAGAAAACAGAAGGAGATACGTGTCGCCTTTCCTTCAAATTGTATTACACACTCAAAAAACACATTTTATAAAACACATTCACATGCAAAGATACCCATTAAAGATGTACAGAGGGGAGACAGGAGTGGGCTGTGGGGGTGAAAGGAAAGAAATAGGTAGCTAAATAAATAAAACAATAGTACCTTCTCTGTAGATTTGCCTTGAGAGTCAGATGAGGTCTCATGAGTTAACCGTCTGGGACTGTGTTTAGTGTCTTAGCCTTGACTACAAAGTGAGGTGGGCTCGGCCAGGGCTGAGCCACAGCTGTGTTTAGCCCCTTAGCTGATCCTCTCTTCCCCTCCCCATCCCAGGTCTTGTTTGCCACGGAGACCTTCGCCATGGGTGTCAATATGCCGGCCAGGACGGTGGTATTTGACTCCATGCGCAAGCACGATGGCTCCACCTTCCGGGACCTACTCCCTGGGGAGTATGTGCAGATGGCGGGCCGGGCGGGCCGGAGGGGCCTGGACCCCACGGGCACAGTCATCCTGCTCTGCAAGGGCCGCGTGCCCGAGATGGCGGACCTGCACCGCATGATGATGGTGAGCCGGGGCACCTCGAGGCCAGCTCTAGGCACCTGCTGCATCCTCTGTGCCCACTCTCCTCCCCTCTCCTCTCTCTCTCCTTTGGTCTGGGAGAAGCCAGGGGAGGAGCGAGCCAACCTGAGGATGAGGCTGGATCTCGTCTTCTCTAGTCTTTTCACTGTGAATATGGAGCTAGGTGGGACCTTGGAGAGTCTGTTTATTTAGTCTTGCTCCCTTGTTTTGCAGAGGTGAGCAGGCAGTTTGTGTAGGGCCCCGAGGTTGCGGGGCTGGGACTATAGCTGCTTGGAGTAGAGCAGCCGGGCAGCGGGTTTCCCCCCAACCCCCAAGTCTCACTGGCGTCTCTGGCCTGGCCCAGGGGAAGCCATCCCAGCTGCAGTCCCAGTTCCGCCTCACATACACCATGATCCTCAACCTGCTGCGGGTGGATGCTCTCAGGGTGGAGGACATGATGAAGAGGAGCTTCTCAGAGTTTCCATCTCGCAAGGACAGCAAGGTGAGGAGGTGGACGTGCCCAGGTTGCCGTGCAGGATATGGGACAAGGGAAGCCAGGCTAGGACAAGGCGGGCCTCTGGAAGCCAATGGGTGAAAGTGGAGAGAGTCAGCCCAGAGACTCTGGGTTCACGCCCACCCTGGCTTCTCCCAGGCCCATGAACAGGCTCTGGCTGAACTGACCAAGAAGTTGGGGGCTTTGGAAGAGCCTGAGGTGACGGGCCAGCTCATCGACCTGCCTGAGTATTACAGCTGGGGGGAGGAACTGACTGAGACCCGGAGCCAGATCCAGGTGAGCGCCTGTGAGTGTTGGGGACGGGGTGATAGACGGGGAGGAAGAGACCGGGACACTCTGGGTACACCTGAACCTTGTCCCAGTGTCTCTGTGACACTTCTTATCCCCTTTCTTCTCATCCCTGCTCTTTAGCACCGCATCATAGAGTCTGTGAATGGGCTGAAATCTCTCTCAGTGGGAAGGGTGGTGGTTGTGAAGAATCAGGAGCATCACAACGCACTGGGTGTGATCCTTCAGGTGAGGGTGGTGGGAATCTGGACTCCAAGGCCAGAGGGAGCAGCCAGCCCCATCTCTGTCTTCCCCACTTGGCGAGGAGCCAGTTGTACTCAGCAGTGGTCTCATTTTTCCCTCGAGCCCTCCTTTCCTTCCCATCCCCAGCAGTTCATGCTTGTCCCCTTGTCCTTCCCCCAAGCCCTGCCCCCGAAGTCTGCTCGGATTGCTTAACTTGGTTACCAGTCTATATGGCCGCCCCATGCTCCCTGCCTGAACTGGGGGATCTGGTCTCTTCTTGGATGTCCACTCCTCACACTGCCCTGTCCTGGCCTCCCCACGTCCTCTAGGTCTCTTCGAACTCCACCAGCAGAGTATTCACAGCCCTGGTCTTGTGTGACAAGCCCATGTCTGAGGACCCGCGGGAGAGGGGGCCAGCCTCCCCAGATGTGCCCTACCCAGATGACCTCGTGGGATTCAAGCTGTTCCTGCCTGAAGGTGAGAGTGAACGGGTGCCCGGGCTCTTGCCAACAGCACGGCTGAGGTGCCCGGTCTAACCCCGCTCTCCCTTCTGAGGGAGCAGCCAGCCCCATCTCTGTCTTCCCCACTTGGCGAGGAGCCAGTTGTACTCAGCAGTGGTCTCATTTTTCCCTCGAGCCCTCCTTTCCTTCCCATCCCCAGCAGTTCATGCTTGTCCCCTTGTCCTTCCCCCAAGCCCTGCCCCCGAAGTCTGCTCGGATTGCTTAACTTGGTTACCAGTCTATATGGCCGCCCCATGCTCCCTGCCTGAACTGGGGGATCTGGTCTCTTCTTGGATGTCCACTCCTCACACTGCCCTGTCCTGGCCTCCCCACGTCCTCTAGGTCTCTTCGAACTCCACCAGCAGAGTATTCACAGCCCTGGTCTTGTGTGACAAGCCCATGTCTGAGGACCCGCGGGAGAGGGGGCCAGCCTCCCCAGATGTGCCCTACCCAGATGACCTCGTGGGATTCAAGCTGTTCCTGCCTGAAGGTGAGAGTGAACGGGTGCCCGGGCTCTTGCCAACAGCACGGCTGAGGTGCCCGGTCTAACCCCGCTCTCCCTTCTTCTCAGGGCCCTGTGACCACACTGTGGCCAAGCTCCAGCCAGGAGACGTGGCCGCCATCACCACCAAGGTGCTCCGGCTGAATGGGGACAAGATCTTGGAGGACTTCAGCAAGCGGCAGCAACCAAAATTCAAGTCAGAGATGCTAGGGAGGGACCATGTGGGGGTGGTGGGGAGGTGTGATCAGGGAGGCTCCCTTAGTCCTAGGGGGGTTCCACAGGAAGAGAAGCCCCTGCCCCAGGTCTAAGCCCAGCTCCATCCTCAGGAAGGATCCGCCCTCTGCGGCTGTGACCACTGCTGTCCAGGAACTGCTGCGACTGGCCCAGGCACACCCCACAGGACCCCCCACCCTCGACCCTGTCAATGACCTGCAACTCAAGGATGTGTCTGTGGTCGAGGGGGGGCTCCGGGCCCGGAAGCTGGAGGAGCTGATCCGGGGGGCTCAGTGTGTGCACAGTCCCCGTTTCCCTGCCCAGGTCGGTCCCTGGACGTGAGCTTCCCAGCTGGGAGGGACTGCTTTCCCTCATCCCCTGTAGACTGGCAACCCCAGTCCCAGCCCTGGTCCTCAGCTCCCCTGCTGAGGTCGGGGAGGAGCCTCACGAGCCCGTCCTTGGCTCCTCGTAGTACCTGAAGCTGCGGGAGCGGATACAGATCCAGAAGGAGATGGAGCGGCTGCGCTTCCTGCTGTCGGACCAGTCGCTGCTGCTGCTCCCCGAGTACCACCAGCGAGTAGAGGTGGTGGGGGCAGGGCTGGGCTGGGGGGGCTGGCGGGGAAGCCGTCTGCCGGCTCCCAATACCCGCCATCCTTGCAGGTGCTCCGAACCCTGGGGTACGTGGACGAGGCTGGCACAGTGAAGCTGGCCGGGCGGGTGGCTTGTGCTATGAGCAGCCATGAGCTGCTCCTCACCGAGCTCATGTTCGACAACGCACTGAGCACCCTGCGGCCTGAGGAGATTGCTGCCCTGCTCTCCGGCCTGGTCTGCCAGAGCCCCGGGGACCCTGGAGATCAGCTCCCCAGCACCCTCAAACAGGTATGGGGATGACGGCCAGGACCCCTCCCTTCCTTGGCCATGGCATTCCCAGTCCGTGCCCACATGTTCCCCAGGTGCCCTCTGAGTGTCCCTAAGAGCGGGAATGGTTTCTCCTTTGATCCTGGCCTCCTTCCTGGAGCAGGAAGGCAGAGCTTAGAACCTTTCCTCTCCATCTGTAGGGGGTGGAACGGGTCCGGACTGTGGCCAAGCGGATTGGTGAGGTCCAGGCGGCCTGTGGTTTGAACCAGACCGTGGAGGAATTTGTCGGGGAGCTGAATTTCGGGCTGGTTGAGGTTGTGTACGAGTGGGCCCGGGGCATGGTAAGTAGCTGGGGTTTAGGGCCTTTGTGGACAGCCAGCTGGGGAAAGGCTGTCCCGGCCCACCATATTCATTCCCCACCCTGCTTCCCCCACAGCCCTTCTCTGAGTTGGCAGGGCTCTCAGGGACTCCTGAGGGCCTGGTGGTCCGCTGCATCCAACGCCTGGCCGAGATGTGTCGTTCGCTTCGGGGGGCGGCCCGCCTGGTGGGCGAACCTGTGCTAGGTGCCAAGATGGAGACGGCAGCCACCCTGTTACGGAGGGATATCGTCTTTGCTGCCAGTCTCTACACCCAGTGACCAGCCCCTGGCTACAATGTAACAATAAAACTGCAAACCCTCTGTGTGAACCTGAGGTGTTGGGCCCAGATGAGTCAGCTCAAAAGACACAGCAGGGAGAGCCACCTGGAAATACGCCTTTATCTGTGCACACAGAAATAGGACCAGCCCCTGTGAAGCGTCAGTCCTTGGGGGAGGGTGTCTTGGGCGGTGACGGGAGGTCCTGGGTCACAGCTTCCACGTACCATGGAGGGAGGAAGGCGTGGGGTGTATCTCGGTGTTCAGACACTGTCACAGGGCCGCCGGGCTCCCAGGAGAAGAGGTAGACGAGTCTGGGGGGCAGATAAGAGTCCTGAAATGATGGCTGGAGGCCGAGTTTCCGGGCCCCAGAGGGGAGGGGCAGAGCTGAAGGCCTCACCTGGGGTCATCCTCAACCACTGTGTTCTGGGCGAAACTAAGGAAGGCGGCGCAGAAGTTCATGCACACGGAGGGGTTCCAGCCATCACGGTCGTTCTGGAGAAAGCCCAGGAGGAGGCAGAAGGCCGGCGGTGAGGGTGGGAGAAGGGGAAGGTGGGCTGCAGGTCCCTGGACAATGGACCTGTGGTGTGGGCGCAGGGGGATGCAGGTGGGAACTCACTGCCTTACCCTGACGTATTCAAACATCTCCATGGTAGGAAAGGTCTTCAGGGAACAGACAAAACCCTCCGGGTTACGGAAGCCAGCAACAACATTTGGGACGCCTGGCAGGAACGACTGGGCCCACCATTTCAGGAGCTTGTGCCTGTCAGGAAAGGCAAGGGGGTCAGTGGGACCCCTCCTCCAGCCTCCCCCTTCCCCAAGTCTCTTCAAGCTTTTCATCCAAGGTTCGCATCCTGTCCACCCCCATCCTGAACCTGTAGAAGCTCTTCCATTGGCCAGGGCTGTGCATCTCCTTGGAGGTCTTGAGCTCCACGTAGCAGGTGGGGGGCTGTGTGGATGGGGCCTGGGGGTCTGTGCAGTCCACTTCCCCGGAAAAGAGAAGAGGGTGGTTTCCCAGGCGGCTGCGTAGCACAGAGCAGAAGGCCACGTTGGTGTTAACCTCCCCAGAAGGATCTGGGGAGACTCCAGGTTTGTCTGCACAAGGAGAGAAACAGCAGCAAGGGCTGGGGGGCTCTCAATCTCTGGGGATAGGGGAGGGGGCAGAATCAGGGCAACTCTCACCTGCACACATGTACTGCTCAAATTTGTACCCCATGTACATAAGCTCCCGGAGCAGCGGTGGCCGGGTAAGCCTCTGAACCCGAGCAGCCGGCGTTTCTACCTCACTCAAGTAGAGCGTCCCCTGGAAGCGGGAGGCTGCCAGCTGCCAGCCTTCCTGCCGCTCATATGGTGTCGTCAGCAGTTTTGTCAGGTGCCCCCGCCACGTCACGATGGCTCCTGCCAGCCAGCCTGGACCCCTGAGGAGGAGGAGTTAGGGGCTGAAGGTCTGACACCTGCATTAGCGCAGACGGCTTCTCCAAAGAATAGGATAAGGTAAGGACTCACTCCAGCTTTGGCTCTCCCAATTTTAGAGGGTGAGTGCAGGTCTCTAGGGCTACTGTGTGCTATGCTTTGCTCACCCCTCTAGCTGGCCTCGGTGCGCCAGGAGCCAGCGTAGCAGGTGGTCCAACCTCTCTTGGACCTCTTCGTCCCGTGGCTGGTATCGATCAGGGTATCCATCTCTGAGGTCAAAGTTGGGGCTTTGACCATTGGTGGGAGGTGGGCTGTAGTACCTCAAAGCGCGAGCATCTCCATGGTACTGGCGCTGTGCATCCAGGGAGAAGCAGCCCAATTCGGAAGGGCGCCGGTAGAAAGGAAAGGGCCCAGAGTAGAGGGCAGGGTCTGTGGGCAGGGAGGGTGCTGGGCGGGGGAGCTTGTTCCGAGGCTCAGCGACCTCTATCTTTCCAGCTTCTCTCTTGGTCCCTCTGGACTCCATGAGGTCTTGAGAGGGAACAAGGAAGTCCCCCTTTTAAAAAGAAGGGCTGGAGAAGAGGGACTTCGAGTCAGGACTAAGTGAGTCTGGCCTTGAAAAAGGCAAGCTCCGTGTCCTCAACCCCACCAGGTGCGCATGCTACCTTTTCCCCTGACCTATACCCCCAACCCCAGTAGCTCCAAGCCCAGAGTGGTTAGGAAGGATGCTTAGGCTCAGGTCAAGAATCTGGTTACCTCAAATCCTGCCAACCTCGACTTCCACCTTCTCAGGGCTATGACGTCATGGCAAGTACATCATATGTCGAAGGGATTCGAGGGCAGTTTTCTCCGCTCTCGATGACGCAATCATTCAGCGACAGAGGCGGCCTAACTCCTAGGTGGCGGGAGGGGGCTGTGCGCTTTACACCGGGAGATCCCAGCGTGGCCACCCGCGCCCCTCTGCAGCGCCCAGGCGTCCCCGGACGTGAGGGCTCCCAGAGGAAGCCAATCAGCAGCGGACGTGGGGCCTCGGCCAATGAGGATGGCGCTGGTGTTGGCATTGGCACCGCCCCTTCCAGCAAGGGGCGGAGAGATGACAAGTCGGTGCCTCTGTCGTCAGCACTTCAGCCTACGAAGATGGGGCTGATTGGTTTCCGAGGAGGGACGCCCAGGGAGCCCGTACGTCATTGCTCTATGCCGGAAGACTATTTTCGTGGTTTCTTCCCTCAACAGCTTTCTACCTCTTCCTCGCCGCGAACAGATCCCGGGATATGAGCCGGAAGAGGCATCGCCTGGTCCCAGAGACCTTTGGGTTGAAGAGGCGGCGGGAACTAGGGGATGTAAAGGCAGATCCTTTGCGATGCGAGTCAGGTAACCATGGCAACCCCGGGGCGAGGCTAAAGACCCCAGCTGGCAACAGCCTCGCCTCTGGTAACCCTGTATGTTGAGACATGAGCGTCCCAGTGTGGTACCCCCGCTTGCCCCGCCTCAGTTCACGTCGCAGTGACTCGATGTCTCCGCCCAGGATCCGCGCGAGAGGCAGTCGCAGAGATAGTGCGGCTGTTCCCGCGAGTCCTGTTTGAGGATGCGCTACCCCCCATCGCGCTGAGGAGCCAGGTGTACAGCCTCGTACCGGACCGAACCGTGGCTGACCGGCAGCTGGTGAGGAGCGTCAGAGCAACCAACGGGAAGGCACTTTCGTGCCTCGCGGGCACTTCCGAGGTTCTCCCCATAATTCACTCAGTCCACCAGCTGTTCAGCCATTCAGCAAGCGCTGGGTCTTTCTGGGCCGGGCATTGTGCCAGGCACTGCGGTGCCGAGGAGAATGCTACAGACCTTCAGGGAATAGCATGCCAAATGATGAAGGTGGAAGAGCGAAGCTTTTGGGGAAACTGAGTCACCAGGCGTGGTTCGAGATGGGAATGCAGGCAGACGTCAGATTAGGGCAGGCCTTGTACACCAGCGTCGTTTCCATTTTACAAAGAAGGCAATGAGCTGGTAGAGAATGTTAAAACAAGAGAGGGGGTGGTGTGTTGCACGGATTGGAGGCAGTGTCATGAGGTGGGGAGATCAATTAGGAAGATTCTGCAGCTGAGAACTGGTGTAGGCCTAAATTAGGGCAGTGTAGGAAGGAGGGAGAGGATGGATGAGGGATGTGGAGCGGGAAAGAGGAAGGAGTTCAGGATAGCTCTCGGCGGGTTTTCTGGACGACTGATTGGTTGGTGGGGTGAATAGAGTAGGAGAACATTGAGTGGTTGGGGGCAGATGATGTGTTTATTTTGTCCGAGTTGAGTTGGAGGTGTTTGTGGAGCATCTGAAGGCAAATGAGCAGCACACAGTTGGATGAGGGTTTGGAGAAAATTCTGGGCCCCTGATAGAGCACTGAAAGCCATCGAGATGTGAGTAGTGGTTCAGTCCGTGGATGTGAGTGAAATTGGTAGTAAGAGGGTAGAGAGAAGTGGTTTTTAACCTTTTTACAAACTTTAGAAGATAATGAAAGCCATGGCTCTCCAGAAAAAAATGCATATACTACTATATGTGTATATATGTATATGTAGTGTATGTACAATTTGAAGAGGAAGGGGGTTGTTTCACAGATCCTCTGAGGCCAAAGGTTAAGGACCCCAGCTTTGCAGTGACCGATAATAGAGCCAAATCCCCAGTGCTAGGAGATACCAACATTTAAGGGTGTGTTTCTTAAAGTATGTTCTGAGTTCCACTAGATTACCTGGACTGCTTATTCAAAACTACAGGTTCTGGGAATCTCACAGTGAGAATGAATTAAGCTTTCTTGGAGTTCAGTTCAGTTCAGTCACTCAGTCGTGTCCGACTCTTTTCGACCCCATGAATCGCAGCACGCCAGGCCTCCCTGTTCATCAGCAACTCCCGGAGTTCACTCAGACTCACGTCCATCGAGTCAGTGATGCCATCCAGCCATCTCATCCTCTGTCGTCCCCTTCTCCTCGTGCCCCCAATCCCTCCCAGCATCAGAGTCTTTTCCAATGAATCAACTCTTCGCATGAGGTGGCCAAAGTACTGGAGTACTTTCTTGGAATAGGAACTGGAAGTCTACATTTTAAAGCTACTTCCTCAAGTGATTCATATGTGTGCTAAAATTTGAAGTTCAAGGACTTCCTGGGAGTCCAGTGGTTAAGACATTTCCACTGCTGTGGTGGGGAGCACAGGTTAAATCCCTGGTCGGATAACTAAGATCCTGCATAACTTGAGGTATGGCCAAAAAAAAAAATGAGATCCATTGATATGGTGGGGGTGGGGAAGGAGAAGGAGGTGTCTGTGAAAAAGCTGTTAAAAGAATTGACAGAGTTGAGAGGAACCCAGGAAGAGGTATACTGAGAAAGTAGCAATTTTCAAGAGGGTGGAATAGTTGTCAGTGTTCAAACCTATGATTCAAGATAGTGGTCTGTGATGTGGTCAAGTAAAATAATAGTCACTTGGATTTTGCAATTGGCAACCTGTTAGGAAGAAAAAAGGGAAGAAAAGGAAGATGGAGACTAGTTCCAGTCTCTTAAGGAAGCAAGTCAGAACCACTCCTTATAGAGTAGTTGTTGTTTTTAACCTACTGGTGTTAGCCTAAATTTTAGAAAAACTTTAAAAATTGCACAAAAGAAAATATAAACACATAATTTAAAGAATGTTTATAAAGCAAATACCCACTTAACCATCACCCAAGTTGACTGTAGAACATACCCAACAGCCCACGTACAGCCAAAATGCCTTATGTCCCTGGGAAGCAACATACCTGACTGGTTTGATAATTGTTCCCTTAGTTTTCTTTATACCATCTATGTGTTTATCCATAAACAACATAGCTTAGTTACCTACTTTTCAACTTGATGTAAATAAAATCATACGATGTGTATTTACTTACATCTTGTTTCATTAGATTATTTTTGAGATTCATGGGGGCTTCCCAGGTGGCCCAGTGGTAAGGAATCTCCTGCCAATGGAGGAGATCCAAGAGACGCTGGTTGGATCCCTGGATTGGGAATCAACATAGCTTAGTTACCTACTTTTCAACTTGATGTAAATAAAATCATACGATGTGTATTTACTTACATCTTGTTTCATTAGATTATTTTTGAGATTCATGGGGGCTTCCCAGGTGGCCCAGTGGTAAGGAATCTCCTGCCAATGGAGGAGATCCAAGAGACGCTGGTTGGATCCCTGGATTGGGAAGATCTACTGGAGTAGGAAATGGCAACCCACTCCAGTATTCTTGCCTGGAAAATTCCATGGACAGAGGAGCCTGGTGGGCTACAGTCCATGGGGTTCTGAAGAATTGGACATGACTGAGTGAGAATGTGTGCGCATGTGTGTGCGTTCATTTTCACAGATTTCTATTTTGTGACTATATCCCACTTTGTCCATTCTAGTAGAAGAAATTGTATTAAGAATTTGTCAATTTCATCTAAAATTTCATATTTATTGACAAAGTTTGTCATCTCACTTTATTTTCTGTAGAATCTATAGTGATGATCCTTTTGTTGTTGTTGTTTTTTATATTGGTTATCTGTGCTTTTTCCAGGTTTCTCTTTCTGCCGTTCTGTCTTGGTCAGTCTCACTAAGGTCTATCAGTTTTAGTAGTCTTTCAAAGAATTAACTTTTAGCTTTGCTGCTCTTTCTTGCATGCAAGTTTTCCATTTCATTCATGTTTCCTCTCTACTGCTATACTTATTTTACTTTTTTTCCTCCATTGATTTTTATCCTGTATTCTTTTCTAATAGATGCATGTCAGGCTGTAGTCTCCCCCTATATATATCATCTGTCAAAGTGAAAGTGAAGTCGCTCAGTTGTGTCTGACTCTTAGCGACCCCATGGACTGCAGCCTACCAGGCTNACTGCTATACTTATTTTACTTTTTTTCCTCCATTGATTTTTATCCTGTATTCTTTTCTAATAGATGCATGTCAGGCTGTAGTCTCCCCCTATATATATCATCTGTCAAAGTGAAAGTGAAGTCGCTCAGTTGTGTCTGACTCTTAGCGACCCCATGGACTGCAGCCTACCAGGCTCCTCTGTCCATGGGATTTCTCAGGCAAGTGTACTGGAGTGGGGTGCCATTGCCTTCTCCAGGGGATCTTCCCAACCCAGGGATCAAACCCGGGTCTCCCGCACTGCAGGTAGATGCTTTACCATCTGAGCCACCAGGGAAGTCCTTGGTCAATCATCTGTCAAGTTTGGGTTTGTATTTCCATTATCGTTTATTTCAAAATATCTTCTAATTTCCTTTGTGATTTTTTTTCTTTGACTTACTGGGTTGATTAGAAATGTATGTCTACTTCCTAAACATTTTCTAGTTACTTTGATAATGATTTCTGGCATAAATGATATTATTATGGCCAGAGAGCATACACAATATGATTTCAATCATTTGGAAGCTTATTGAGACATGCTTTGTGCTATATAGTCAGTTTTAATGTGGAATGAAGCAGGGCAAAGACTAATAGAGTTTTGCCAAGAAAATGCACTGGTCATAGCAAACACNGCCAGGGACTATAGCCCACCAGGCTCCTCTGTCCATGGGATTTCCCCAGAAAGAATACTGGAGTGGGTTGCCATTTCCTCCTGCAAGGGATCTTCCTGACCCAGTCTCCGGAACTGGCAGGTGGATTCTTTACCACTGAGCCACCTGGGAAACCTCTTATACTAACTCCCACCAAAACTGAACTACACTAGCTTTTTGCAGGGTCTAACAAAAATTCTGTCATTTAGGAAATCAGACACATTCTCACCACCCCACAGGGGAAACTGACCTCAGTGTCCCTTGTTCCTTTCTGATCAACAAGGTAAAGCTCTGGCCCCACTTTGGCTTTACCTCTGTCCCTAAACGAGGTGCCCGAACTCACAATTATGAAACAAAAGACAACCACAAAACATCAGAAGTACTTTATTTGGTAGTTTCAACCCAACATGAAGGAAGAAAAACTCTGTCCAACTTTGACAGCTTACCCAGTGACCCCTCCTTCCTACCCCAGACAGAGCAGTGGCAGCACCTTGCTGCATGAAAGACAGCACCCACGGCCTTGGCAAGGTTTCTGGCTCTGCTTCTGTGAAAGGGAAGAGAAGCACAGCCCAAACCCCGCCACTGGGACGCAGCCCAGGTCAACAGCAGCAGTCACATCTGACCCTCGGCACAGCAGCAAGCCCAGCGCTCTTCCTGGCTCCCGAGTCTTCCCAAGGTGACCCTGCCTCAGCCAGGGCGGGCAGCCCTCCTGGGCCCCTCAATCCCCACCTGGGGAGGTGTGCAATGAGGAACAGAGTCCTCAGGTCTCTGGCAGGCGGAGGAGGCTTCCAGAAGTGGTGGAGACACTGTGAGGAGAAAGAAAAGGCTGGAGCTGGGTTCCTGAGTTCCAGAGAACTCAGACCTCGGCTGGATATGCTCCCGGGTTCCAGAAGACAGGAGAGGGCCTGGGCTTTGCTAATGAGGGAAGCACAAGGAGGATGGGGCGCAAGACTCACCAGTCCACCAGCTGGGCCCCAATGAGGTCGTGTACGTGGTAGGCGAGGCCGAGCCACACCGAGGCAGGTGACCGCCGGCCCAGGAGCTCTGAAAGGAGTAGCTCCCGGTACTGGCCTCGGTAAGGAGCAGGCTGTGGCTGCTCATGGCACAAGCCACCCACCCGGCCAGCTTCACTGTACCCGCCTTCCAGGTGCCCCAGGGTTCAGAGCACCTGCAAGGATGGCGGGTGTAGGGAGCCGGCAGACGGCTTTCCCACCAGCCCCCCAGCCCAGCCCTGCCCCCCGACCTCTACTTGCTGGTGGTACTTGGGGAGCAGCAGCAGCGACTGGTCTGACAGCAGGAATAGCAGCTGCTCTATCTCCTTCTGGATCTGCATCCGCTCCCGCAGCTTCAGATACTGCGAGGAGCCAAGGGCAGGGGCTCGTGAGGCTCCTGCCTGACCTCAGCAGGGGAGCTGAGGACCAGGGCCCGGAGCCCCCCCTCGACCACAGACACATCCTTGAGTTGCAGGTCATTGACAGGGTCGAGGGTGGGGGGTCCTGTGGGGTGTGCCTGGGCCAGTCGCAGCAGTTCCTGGACAGCAGTGGTCACGGTCCCAGAGGGCAGATCCTTCCTGAAGATGGAGCTGGGCTTAGACCTGGGGCAGGGGCTTCTCTTCCTGTGGAACTCCCCTAGGACTAAGGGAGCCTCCCTGACCACACCTCCCCACCACCCCCACATGGTCCCTCCTTAGCATCTCTGACTTGAATTTTGGTTGCTGCCGCTTGCTGAAGTCCTCCATCCAAGATCTTGTCCCCATTCAGCCGGAGCACCTTGGTGGTGATGGCGGCCACGTCTCCTGGCTGGAGCTTGGCCACAGTGTGGTCACAGGGCCCTGAGAATAGGGGAGAGCAGGGTCAGATTGGGCACCTCAGCCGTGCAGTTGGCACAGAGACGCTGGGACAAAGTTCAGATGTACCCAGAGTGTCCCAGTCTCTTCCATCCCGTCCATCACCCTTCCCCCAACACTCACAGGCGCTCACCTGGATCTGGCTCCGGGTCTCAGTCAGTTCCTCCCCATACTCAGACAGGTCGATGAGCCAGTCACGTTGGGCTCCTCCAAGGTCCCCTGCTTCTTGGTCAGTTCAGCCAGGGCCTGTTCATGGGTCTGGGAGAAGCCAGGGTAGGTGTGAAGCCAGAGTCTCTGGGCTGACCCTCTCCACTTAAACCCATTGATTCCAGAGGCCTGCCTCATTGTACTATGTTCTCAACAGGCTGCCTTGCCCAGACTAAGGCAGGGTCACCTTGGGAAAGTTCGGGAGCCAGGTTGATTGCTGGGCTTGCTGCTGTGTAGAGCATCAGATGTGACTGCTGCTGTTGATGGGCTTGCTGCTGTGTAGAGCATCAGATGTGACTGCCGCTGTTGATGGGCTTGCTGCTGTGAGAGTATCAGATGTGACTGCCGCTGTTGACCTGGGCTGCGTCCCAGTGGAGGGGTTTGGGCTGTGCTTCTCTGCCCTTTCACGGAAGTGGAGCCAGAAACCTTGCGAAGGCCATGGCTGCTGTCTTTCACACAGCAAGGTGCTGCCACTATTCTCTTTGGGGCAGAAAGGAGGGGTTTCAAAGGAAGCTGTGGAAGTTGGACAGAGTTCTTCTCCCTATTTTGATCGAATCTGACAAATGAAGTACTCTTGCTTGTGATGTTTTGTGGATGTCTTTTGTTTCATGAGACATGTGAGTGTGGGCACCTCGTTTAGGGGCAGAGGTAAAGCCAAAGTGGGACCTGAGCTTCACCTTGTTGGTCAGAGAGGAACAAGGGACACTGAGGTCAGTTTCCCCTGTGGGATGGTGAGAATGTGTCTGATCTCCCAACCAACAGAATTTCTGTAAGAGCCTACTAAAAGAAAAGAGCTGATGTAGTTCGGATTTTGCAGGGATTATTTTAAGAGACAGGTTTCCCAGGTGGCTCAGTTGTAAAGAATCCACCTGCCAGTTCAGGAGACTGGGTCAGGAAGATCCCCTGCAGGAGGAAATGGCAACCCACTCCAGTATTCTTCCTGGGAAAATCCCATGGACAGAGGAGCCTGGTGGGCTATAGTCCCTGGCGTCACAAAGAGTTGGACATGACTGAATTTTCTGCCATAAGGGTGGTTATCATCTGCATATCTGAGGTTATTGATATTTCTCCCAGCAATCTTGATTTCTCCCAGCTTGTGCTTCATTGGTGATGGACATGGAGGCCTGGTGTGCTGCAGTCCATGGCGTCTCAAGGAGTCGAACACGACTGAGCAACTGAACTGAACTGAATCTACTGATTCCATCCGTTGATGTCTTAACTGCACCTGCTTTACTTTTGAGTTCTGGAATTTCTGTTAATACATGAATGTCTTTCAAATCCATTATGTCAGTTTTTATAATTTCCTGCCGAAATTTTCCATTCTAGCTTTTATTTATTTCAGCATTATAAGCATACTTAAAAAAAATAGTCTATTTTTGATAAGTTTACTGTAACATATCTTTTTAGGTTTGTTTCTATTGTCTGTTTCTTTTGAATTTTGTTTTCCTATATTAGTCTGGTAATTCCTTATTATCTTATGAGCGCTTTAATGCTTAAACAGCTTTTAAAATAACATTTTATGCAGCATTTTACCTAATTTTCAGTGAGTTAGTTGGTTTTGCTATATTCCTGGAAACAGAAGTTCTGGTTTATTTTTATTTGTTTGAAACATTTTTTTCCCATATTCCTCTCCTCCTTCCCCACCCAAAATCTCAACTGTTAATTCCTTGAGGGCAGAGCCCATTAATCACTGCTTTATCTTAGTGTCTGCCTATGATTGGTCTTAGAAAATATGTCATGATTTTTTAAATGTATTTTTTAAATTCAGCAGACATTTAAAAATATTTATTATTTATCTGGCTATGTTGAGTCTTAGTTGCAGGATGCGGGATCCTTAACTTGCTGTACGCAAACTCTTAGTTGTGGCATGTGGGATCTAGGTCCCCAGTCAGGGATTGAACCGGGGTCCCTTGCACTGGGAGCACGGAGTCTTAGCCACTGGACCACCAGGGAAGCCCCCTGTGTTGACAGCTGTTGAACAGATAACTCATGAGGTGGGTGGGTGAAAGACTAATTGAAAAAGACTGTTGGGCAATCCACCTAATTCTCTCCCCATTGTTTTTCCTTTACTTAAAGAAGAACTCCCCAATACTTGGACACAGAATGTCCCTGCCCAGTGTGTCCAGGGTATAGCAGAGCATCTTCCCCTAATATCCTTTTCACTCTCATGTCTATGGAGGCAGAAGGCACTGCAAGAGCAGGGGGAGATCAGGATTGTCCAGCTAGGCTTCGACTTGGATGCCCAGGGAATCATGTTCACCGAGGACTACAGGACCAGAGTGAGTGTGACTGTCCGTGGGTCATGGGGGCCAGGGCAGGGGGGCAGGAAGCCTAGGGAGTGGGAATAAAAAGAAAAGAGACAATGTGCCCCCCCCCGCCCCCCCACCTCACATCTCACAGACAGGGCACAGGGCTCTGATAAAATATTAATATGAGGGAGAGGAAGAAGAGGAGGAGAAGTATGCAGGTAGAAGGCCCGGAGCAGCAGGCAAAACAGAGGAAGAGAAGCGTGAGCCTGGGGACAGAGGTCGGTGGAGGGCGAAGGTGGGGCCAGACCACGTCTCTCATCTCTGGTTCCAGGTCCTCAAGGCTTGCGATGGCCGCCCATATGCTGCTGCAGTACAGAAGTTTCTGGCTTCCGTGCTTCCAGCCTGTGGTGACCTTAGCTTCCAGCAAGACCAAATGACACAGACCTTTGGCTTCAGGGACCCAGAGATCACGTGAGACCTGGGGGAACCAACAGAATCAGGCGTCCGGCCCCTCCCCTCCTTCCTCCAGTCCCATCTGGCCTTCTTCTCTTTCTTTTGGGGAACCTGTTAAAAAAGCAGACTCTTTTTTTTTTTTTTTTTTTGCCTGTGGTGACCTTAGCTTCCAGCAAGACCAAATGACACAGACCTTTGGCTTCAGGGACCCAGAGATCACGTGAGACCTGGGGGAACCAACAGAATCAGGCGTCCGGCCCCTCCCCTCCTTCCTCCAGTCCCATCTGGCCTTCTTCTCTTTCTTTTGGGGAACCTGTTAAAAAAGCAGACCTTTTTTTTTTTTTTTTTTTAAATAAAATGACCTGAGTTTGTGCTTCTTCCCCAGGAGGAGAGGCCTGTCTTATCTGAAGCCTTTGAAACAGCCCTGGACTAAAATTCAGGAGTTATGGGTGGCTAATCAAATGTAGAGGCCTGGCAGGAGCCATAAATGCCCGGTGGGAATCAGCATTTACATTCAAAAGAACAACAGCTAGGCAAGGGCTAAAGCAAAGTATCGTTTCAGGAGGGTGGGTCTGACTGAGGATCCCTACTTTGTAATCCCATGATATCCCTGAACGCATTGGATAAACTTCAGTAAGATTTGGGAAGAGCTATGGTGAGGTATGGGGCTTCCCTGGTGGCTCACTGGTAAAGAATTGCCTGCCAATGCAGGAGATGCAGGTTCAGTCCCTGAGTTGGGAAGATCCCCTGGAGAAGGAAATGGCAACCCACTCTAGTATTCTTGCCTGGAGAATCCCATGGACAGAGGAGCCCGGCCGGCTGCAGTCTGTGAGGTCGCCATGGAGTTGGACATGGCCTAGCAACTAAAGAATGAACAACAGTGGTGAGGTGTGTGTAGGTAATGGCAGGAGCTCCGCAGAAAGGCCTCTGTGTCTCCCCTGGTGGTGGGACTGAGTGGTCAAGGGGGCTTCAGAGAGGAGGAAGAGTTTTAGTGAACATGCAGTAATAACAGTCATGTCTGACACTTTGCGGCCCCATGGACTGTAACCTGCCAGGCTCCTCTATCCATGGAATCTTCCAGGCAAGAATAAGCCATTCCCTTCTCCAGGGGATCTTCCCGACCCAAGGACTGAACCTAATTCTCCTGCATTGCAGGTAGATTCTTTACCATCTGAGCCACCAGGTAACGGGAAAAGAGAGAGTGGATGGAGGGCAGTCAGGTGGGAGAAGGCAAGTAAGGTCACGGGGCACTGAGCAGCATGGTCTGAGCAGAGAACTGCCCCAGGCTGGACTCTTGTTGCCCAGTCCCTTGGCTTAGGACCCAGGCCTCTGGAGACTTAGGGGCCAACATTAGTGGGCGGGGAGGAGAGAGAGCTCTCTGAGTCAACACTTCATCTCCACTCTCTTAGGCAGCTGGTCAAAGCCGGGGTGCTCACTGTCCGAGATGCTGGAAGTTGGTGGCTCGCAGTGCCTGGAGCTGGGAGGTTCATCAAATACTTTGTTAAAGGTACACTCTGTAGCTCAGGCCCACAGCCCCCTCAAGAACACTTTTAGGTGCCTCCTCAGGCCTCCAGGCCTTATTCACCTTTCCCCTCTCCCATGCCACCTCTCCCTCAGGGCGCCAGGCTGTCCTCAGCATGGTCCGGAAGGCCAAGTACCGGGAGCTACTCCTTTCAGAGCTCCTGGGCCGGCGGGCACCTGCCTCAGTGCGGCTTGGCCTTGCCTACCACGTACACGACCTCATTGGGGCCCAGCTGGTGGACTGGTGAGTCTTGCGCCCCATCCTCCTTGTGCTTCCCTCATTAGCAAAGCCCAGGCCCTCTCCTGTCTTCTGGAACCCGGGAGCATATCCAGCTGAGGTCTGAGTTCTCTGGAACTCAGGAACCCAGCTCCAGCCTTTTCTTTCTCCTCACAGTGTCTCCACCACTTCTGGAAGCCTCCTCCGCCTGCCAGAGACCTGAGGACTCTGTTCCTCATTGCACACCTCCCCAGGTGGGGATTGAGGGGCCCAGGAGGGCTGCCCGCCCTGGCTGAGGCAGGGTCACCTTGGGAAGACTCGGGAGCCAGGAAGAGCGCTGGGCTTGCTGCTGTGCCGAGGGTCAGATGTGACTGCTGCTGTTGACCTGGGCTGCGTCCCAGTGGCGGGGTTTGGGCTGTGCTTCTCTTCCCTTTCACAGAAGCAGAGCCAGAAACCTTGCCAAGGCCGTGGGTGCTGTCTTTCATGCAGCAAGGTGCTGCCACTGCTCTGTCTGGGGTAGGAAGGAGGGGTCACTGGGTAAGCTGTCAAAGTTGGACAGAGTTTTTCTTCCTTCATGTTGGGTTGAAACTACCAAATAAAGTACTTCTGATGTTTTGTGGTTGTCTTTTGTTTCATAATTGTGAGTTCGGGCACCTCGTTTAGGGACAGAGGTAAAGCCAAAGTGGGGCCAGAGCTTTACCTTGTTGATCAGAAAGGAACAAGGGACACTGAGGTCAGTTTCCCCTGTGGGGTGGTGAGAATGTGTCTGATTTCCTAAATGACAGAATTTTTGTTAGACCCTGCAAAAAGCTAGTGTAGTTCAGTTTTGGTGGGAGTTAGTATAAGAGGTTTCCCAGGTGGCTCAGTGGTAAAGAATCCACCTGCCAGTTCCGGAGACTGGGTCAGGAAGATCCCTTGCAGGAGGAAATGGCAACCCACTCCAGTATTCTTCCTGGGGAAATCCCATGGACAGAGGAGCCTGGTGGGCTATAGTCCCTGGCGTCACAAAGAGTTGGACATGACTGAAGCGACCGAGCATGAATGCACACACAGTAAGAGACAGGTTTCTCAGTATCTTGTTTTGTGGGATCAACAGAGGAGACACATGTCTGAGCCATTTGCTGAGCCACGTGGGGCCCTGCTGGGCAGGTGTGTGTGTGTGCATGCTATATGAACAGGCACCCAGACCCACCCAGTAGCGCTGGTGCCCAGGGCATTGGGATGAGAGGGTTAACAGGGAAGGACTCAGTCTCTCTCCAGGCCATGATTCCCTCAAGAGACCCAGGTGTCCGGGGTGCCCCCTCCCAGTTCTGGGCCTGGGGCCAGTTGCAGTTCTTGGTTGTCACGTGGTTTCCCAGCTTATCTGGGCCAGGGGAGGAGCAAGGTCCAGAGTCAAAACTCTGCTCCAAGCCCTGGGTTAACCAGAAAGGAGCAGGCGGGTCTGAACCCCTCGAGTCCTCCAGCCATGAGGCTCCTCTGGGGGCTGATCTGGGCCACTGGCTTCTTCGCCTTGTCTCTGCAGAAGCCCAGGTCCTGGAGGCAGGATGCGGAGAGCTCGAACAGGGCCAGGGCTGGCGAGGGGAGAGTGGGCTCCGAGGGTCCTGATTCGGGGGGAGGGCTGGAGGCTGGCTGTTGACTCGCACCTGTTCTTCCCAGGTTGCTCCTGTTTTCTCCTTCTGTGGTTCGCATAGGGGTCCCCCTGTCTGTGGCCGTGAAACTCCAGGATGCTCCTTCAGGACAGGTGGTGAGAGGATCCGTGTTCCTGAGGAACCCATCCCACGTTAAAGAGCTCTGCTCCCCGAAGGTGGATTTCAGCCTCGACTCAGGCAGAGACTTCATACTCCTCAACCTCCCGGTAAAGGCCCCGCTCCCTCCGGTGCCGCCCAGCGCCGCCGCTGCTGCCCTCCTCTCTCTTCTTGGAAACAGCTTTGTCTTCTCATGCCCCTGCCCCTTCCTCCCCTCCCACCCCTGTGGTCCTCTGTGTCTCAGTCTGCCTCTTCCTTCTGCTCCGTCTCTCACCCACTCCCTCTCGCTCTCTTCACAGATTCCCCAGGAGCAGGCCAGGCTCTGTCGCCTCCATCTCCTCCACGGAGCCCCCGAGGTGCAGCTGATGGTGCAGTCGTCGTGGCTAAGGGACTCTCTGTCCAAACAGACAGACACGCAGGGTGTCAACCTGCTGTTCTCCTCTCGCCGGGGGCACCTCTTTCTGCAGACGGACCAGCCCGTTTATAACCCTGGCCAGCGGGGTGAGTCTCGGCGCCAGGGCCTCCACCTTTCATGCTTTCCCAGCCACTTGAATGAGATAACCTGAAGCCCCTCACAGGAAGGCTGCTTTGCAAACATTTGCTCTCCTTCCCTTCACTTTCTGGGAGGGGCTCAGGAGCCTAGGGCCCACCCTCCCATGGCTCCTGCTCACCTCCTCATCCTGCATTTCCAGTTCGCTACCGAGTCTTTGCTCTGGATCAGAAGATGCGCCCGGCCACTGACATCCTCACGGTCACGGTGGAGGTGAGCCCCCGACCTCTGACCTTCCTAATGGGCCAGGGCTGCTGAGCTGGCCTGTGGCTGTGACCGCTTCACTCCCATTGCAGAACTCTCAAGGCTTCCGCGTGCAGAAAAGAGAAGTGTTTGCTCCCTCCTCCATTTTCCAGGACAATTTTTTGATTCCAGACATCTCAGAGTGAGCATCTCCTCCCAGGACTGCCCCCTCCAACACTCTCTAACTCCCACTTCCCCAGCTGGCCAACTGCATCACATGGTCCAGTCCTGAGCTCCCTCAGCCCCTGGATCACCCCGTAGTCTCTTCCTAGGGAGCTGGGTCACTGGCTCTCAGTGGGCCTATTGCACGAGTGGGCTGAGTCTCTCCCTTGTCCGTCCTCAGGCCAGGAACATGGAAAATCTCAGCCCGATTCTCAGACAGCCTGGATTCCAATAGCAGCACCCAGTTTGAGGTGAAGAAATATGGTGAGAGCTGGGGATGGGAGGGACAAGCACCCCTTTTCTGCAAGGAGGAAGTGGTGGAACAGAGGTGGGGGGTGTAGGGTCAGGGAAGGGAGACGCGGCTGCCACAACGCCGAGGGGAGGGCAATATTTTAAGGGTCCTTTCATGAGAGTCTGATCTGCCCTCCCTTTGCCTTGGGTCAGTTCTTCCCAACTTTGAGGTGAAGATCATTCCTGAAAACCCCTACATTCTGACAACGCCTGGCTTTCTTAGTGACATCCAGGTGATCATCCAGGCCAGGTAACTCCCCCTCGCACATGGTCCTTCACGCTGGGCCTGACCCCAGGACGCCCTGTGCAGCGTGAATGTGCTGTGGAACCCCACTCCCCTCCCTCGCCCCAGCCGTCAGCCCCTCTTCCGAATTTCTCCTTGGTGGCAGGTACATCTACAGGAAGCCAGTGCAGGGGGTGGCATATGTGCGCTTTGGGCTCCTGGGTGAGGACGGTGAAAAGACTTTCCTGCGGGGCCTGGAGAATCAGACCAAGGTAGGAAGGAGGATTTAGGTGCGTGAGGCGGGTGAGCAGAGTGAGGCGGCGTGAGGAGGTGAGGTGGGAGACTCGGGTCTCATTCTCTGTCCCATCTTCTTTGCCCCAGCTGGTGGATGGCCAGTGCCAAATTTCCCTGCAAAAGGCTGAGTTTCAGGGCATGCTGGAGAAGCTTAATATTAGCATTAATGACCTCCCAGGGCTGCGCCTGTATGTTGCAGCAGCCGTTATTGAGTC
This sequence comes from Oreotragus oreotragus, assembly GCA_006410675.1. NCBI lineage: Eukaryota > Metazoa > Chordata > Mammalia > Artiodactyla > Bovidae > Oreotragus > Oreotragus oreotragus. The sequence goes on from SJYX01023998.1 coordinate 89,275, forward strand.
TCCAGGTGAGTGGCTTCCCCTGATTATAACCCTGCACCCTCATCGCTGACCTCCGAGCTGACCCTCTGTTCTCTAGCACCAACACCGCCCTGCTTCATCTCAGCTGNTGGGAGGGGCTCAGGAGCCTAGGGCCCACCCTCCCATGGCTCCTGCTCACCTCCTCATCCTGCATTTCCAGTTCGCTACCGAGTCTTTGCTCTGGATCAGAAGATGCGCCCGGCCACTGACATCCTCACGGTCACGGTGGAGGTGAGCCCCCGACCTCTGACCTTCCTAATGGGCCAGGGCTGCTGAGCTGGCCTGTGGCTGTGACTGCTTCACTCCCATTGCAGAACTCTCAAGGCTTCCGCGTGCAGAAAAGAGAAGTGTTTGCTCCCTCCTCCATTTTCCAGGACAATTTTTTGATTCCAGACATCTCAGAGTGAGCATCTCCTCCCAGGACTGCCCCCTCCAACACTCTCTAACTCCCACTTCCCCAGCTGGCCAACTGCATCACATGGTCCAGTCCTGAGCTCCCTCAGCCCCTGGATCACCCCGTAGTCTCTTCCTAGGGAGCTGGGTCACTGGCTCTCAGTGGGCCTATTGCACGAGTGGGCTGAGTCTCTCCCTTGTCCGTCCTCAGGCCAGGAACATGGAAAATCTCAGCCCGATTCTCAGACAGCCTGGATTCCAATAGCAGCACCCAGTTTGAGGTGAAGAAATATGGTGAGAGCTGGGGATGGGAGGGACAAGCACCCCTTTTCTGCAAGGAGGAAGTGGTGGAACAGAGGTGGGGGGTGTAGGGTCAGGGAAGGGAGACGCGGCTGCCACAACGCCGAGGGGAGGGCAATATTTTAAGGGTCCTTTCATGAGAGTCTGATCTGCCCTCCCTTTGCCTTGGGTCAGTTCTTCCCAACTTTGAGGTGAAGATCATTCCTGAAAACCCCTACATCCTGACAACGCCTGGCTTTCTTAGTGACATCCAAGTGATCATCCAGGCCAGGTAACTCCCCCTCGCACGTGGTCCTTCACGCTGGGCCTGACCCCAGGACGCCCTGTGCAGCATGAATGTGCCGTGGAACCCCACTCCCCTCCCTCGCCCCAGCCGTCAGCCCCTCTTCCGAATTTCTCCTCGGTGGCAGGTACATCTACAGGAAGCCAGTGCAGGGAGTGGCATATGTGCGCTTTGGGCTCCTGGGTGAGGACGGTGAAAAGACTTTCCTGCGGGGCCTGGAGAGACAGACCAAGGTAGGAAGGAGGGTTGAGGTGCATGAGGCGGGTGAGCAGAGTGAGGTGGCGTGAGGGGGTGAGGTGGGAGACTCGGGTCTCATTCTGTGTCCCATCTTCTTTGCCCCAGCTGGTGGATGGCCAGTGCCAAATTTCCCTGCAAAAAGCTGAGTTTCAGGGCATGCTGGAGAAGCTTAATATTAGCATTAATGACCTCCCAGGGCTGCGCCTTTATGTTGCAGCAGCCATTATTGAGTCTCCAGGTGAGTGGCTTCCCCTGATTATAACCCTGCACCCTCATCGCTGACCTCCGAGCTGACCCTCTATTCTCTAGCACCAATACCACCCTGCTTCATCTCAGCTGGGACACAAAGTCAGGAAAGACCCAGAGGCTGTACCTCTATAGCTCCATTTCTGGGCTTTTTCTGGGGAAGGGGTCCTTCTACCATCTCAGTGTATTATTTTTTACCCATCCACCCACCTATCCCTGCATCCATCCACCCAACCATCCGTCTAATCACTCATCCATCTATCCATCCACCCATCCTTCCATCTGTCCCTCCCCCTACCACACATCCCTCCATGGATCCAGCCAGCCAGCCAGCCAGCCTTCCAGCTACCCATCCCCTCCTTCCATCCATTGATGAATCCATCCACCCATCCATCCAATCCCCATCCATCCATCCATCACCCAACCATTCACCTATTCATCCATTCATCCGTTCACACATCCTGCCATCCACCGACCATCAACTATCCAGCTATTCATTCACCCATACATTTATTATCCACCTATCAATCTGTCCAGCCATCCAGCCAAACATCTATCCATCCACGCAAACATCAATGGATCCACCCGTCCATCCATCTATTTGACAATCCATTTATCCATCCACCTATGTCTCTATCCATCCATCCATCCATCCATACCTTCTATGTTGACCTAAAAACACACAGAGATGAGCAGAAGGCGGTTTGTGCCCCGAAGAGTTCAGCCTTGGTGGAGGGAAGCACTAGGGCGCCCCTTCCCCGCCCCCAGCCCTCCTTTTCCTCTCTTCCCAGGTCTCTGTGTCCACCTCTCTCCACTCTGTCTCNACACAGAGATGAGCAGAAGGCGGTTTGTGCCCCGAAGAGTTCAGCCTTGGTGGAGGGAAGCACTAGGGCGCCCCTTCCCCGCCCCCAGCCCTCCTTTTCCTCTCTTCCCAGGTCTCTGTGTCCACCTCTCTCCACTCTGTCTCTTGCAGGAGGAGAGATGGAGGAGGCAGAGCTCACGTCCTGGCGTTTCGTGTCATCTCCCTTCTCCCTGGATCTAAGCAAAACCAAGCAGCAGCTTATCCCTGGGGTCCCCTTCCTGCTGCAGGTTTCTTCGGGAAGGGGGAGGATGAGCAGTGGGCGCCGGGGGTGGTGGGCAGGAGGGCACCGCGACTCACTGACTGCACTCTTCCCTCGGCCCCTCCCTCATCTACCTAGGCCCTGGTCCGTGACATGTCAGGCTCCCCAGCCTCTGGCATTCCCGTCAAAGTGTCTGCCAAGTTGCTTTCTGGATCGACTTCTAAAAACCAGGACTTTGAACGGAACACAGATGGGAGCGGCCAAGTCATCTTCTCCATTGGTGTTCCTCGGACCATCTCAGAAGTGCAGCTCTCGGTAGGACCCCACCCTCATGGGGGTGGGTGGGCTAGGAGAGAAGGTTCCCAGGCTGGCGGGTAGAGGCGGGAAGCTGGGTGCCTGTGCCCTTTCCATTGACCCTGCGACCCCTGCCCTCTCTCCAGGTGTCTGCAGGCTCCCCCCACCCTGCCTTAGGCAGTCTCACTGTGAAAGCGCCCCTATCCAGAAGCTCCGGGTTTCTGTCCATTGAGTGGCAGAACCCTCGACCTCTTAAAGTCGGAGAGACCCTTAACCTAAACCTGCAGGCCGTGGGCGTCAGCGGGAGCTTCTCCTACTTCTATTACATGGTGCGCACGCAGGGCACAGGGGAGGACGGGCTGGACGGTCTCAAGAGGAAGGACCCTCAGGGTGGGTGGCGGCCTCAGGGCTGAGGGTGGCCAGTGAGGAGCACCCTGCTCCCTCCAGATCCTGTCGCAGGGCCAGATCGTGTCTGTGCATCGAGAGCCCAAGAGCCACCTGACCGCCATCTCCGTGTTTGTGGACCATCGCCTGGTGCCCTCCTTCCACCTCGTGGCCTTCTACTACCACGGAGGCGTCCCGGTGGCCAATTCCCTGCGAGTGGACGTCCAGGCTGGAGGCTGTGAGGGGAAGGTAAGCGGCATCAGAAGAGATGGGGTGTGTGTGCGTGCTGGGAGGATTAAGAGAGAAGACTGGATGACTGCAAACGGGGTGGTTTAGTGTGGTGCACTGAGGATGCTCAAGACTGAACGAGCTCTCCCCACCCTGACTACCTGCCCCTGCCACCTCTGCCAGCTGGAGCTGAACGTGGACAGTTCCAAGGCGTATCGTCCTGGGGACACTGTAAAACTCAGCCTACAAACAGAGTCTCGAGCCCTGGTGGCCCTGGGAGCTGTGGACACGGCTCTGTATGCTGTGGGTGGCAAGACCCACAGACCCCTCGACATGGTCAAGGTTGGTCAAGTTCGTTCTCTGATCCTCCCTTCCTTCCGAGGCTCGTCCTCCTGCTGCCCCAAGCCGCAGCCAGCCACTAGGACTCACTCAGCTGGACTGCTCCCATTCCTCCCTCGAGCCTTGGCCCCGGTGGCCTCTGTTTCCGCTCTCTGTGTCTCTCTCGTACTTGTCTGGACCCTGCCCTCTCACCTGCAGCTGAGTATGCGATCGTGGCCACAGGCACTCTTGTCTCTGCAGCATCTCTGCCTTTTCTCGCCAGGTCTTCGAAGCTATGAACAGCTATGACCTTGGCTGTGGTCCCGGTGGTGGAGACACTGCCCTTCAAGTGTTCAAGGCAGCTGGTCTGGCCTTTTCTGATGGAGACCATCGGACTGAAATCAGAAAGAGTAAGGACAGAGGAGGAAGAGGAGTGGGTGGTGGGAGGATAATGGGGAAGGAGGGGCCTGAGGGGGAAAGACAGGAAGAGGAGGGGTGGGAAGGGCTGGGCTGGGAGGGGGAGACTCAGAGGGGAAGGGGAGGCCCTGTGCCCTCCAGCTGACTGCAGTCCTGCTGTCTACCAGGTCTCAGCTGTCCCAAGGAGTCAAAGTCTCGGAAAAAGAGAAACGTGAGCTTCCAAAAGGCGATTCATGAGAAGCGTGAGTTGAGGGGCCCCGTGTCATCCCCTAGGGCTTCCCTGGTGGCTCAGACGGGAAAGAGTCTGCCTGCAATGCACCAGACCTGGGTTCCATCCCTGGGCTGGAAAGATCCCCAGAAGAAGGGAATGTCTCTACTGCCTCCAGTATTCTTGCCTGGAGAATTCCAGACAGAGGAGCCTGGCGGGCTACAAGTGTATGGGTCTCAGATTCCGACACGCCTTGAGCGACTAAGACATATGCAGTTCTCCACTTGGGCCCAAGGCTCGGGATGCAGGTCTGCCTGTTGGCTCCTCTGCTCCCGATTGAGCCAGGGCATGGTGTCCGGGCTAGAAATCCAGACCCTATAGCTGTGGGGTGAAAGGGAGGCTGGGGGAGGTGCTCTGCTTTGAGTGCCCTCGAGTTCCTGGTCTCTCGGGGTGAGAGTCCTGGTACAGGTAGAGGTCGGGCTGGGTTGAGGCGTGCCTCACGCTCAGCCTCACCTGGTCCTGCAGTGGGCCAGTACACTTCCCCCACAGCCAAGCGCTGCTGCCGGGATGGGCTGACGCGGCTGCCCATGGTGCGCACCTGTGAGCAGCGGGCGGCCCGGGTGCAGCAGCCGGCCTGCCGCGAGCCCTTCCTGTCCTGCTGCCAGTTTGCCGAAAACCTGCGCAAGAAGGCCCGGACCAGGGGCCAGGTGGGCCTGGCCCGAGGTGAGGGGCTGGGTGGGGCCGGGGCACTGGCCGGGGCCCCTGGAGGGTCAGGGTGGCCCCCTCCTCACCGCCCTCCACGGTGTCCCCCACACAGCCTTGGAGCTCCTGCAGGAGGAGGACCTGATCGAAGAGGATGACATCCCCGTGCGCAGCTTCTTCCCCGAGAACTGGCTTTGGAAAGTGGAAGAAGTGGACCGCTTCTCCCAGTGAGGGCGCGTGCAGAGCCTGACCTTGTCTCTGGGCTGTGTCTGGGGCCTGCCCAGCGTGTGACCCAGCGTCTCACCTTTTCCATCGCAGATTGCGACTGCTGCTCCCGGACTCTCTGACCACATGGGAGATCCACGGCGTGAGCCTGTCCAAAAGCACAGGTGCGGTCACTCTGCCGGGGTCCTGGGCCTCCCTCTTTCAGGCTCCCGGGACCGAGGCTCCCTGCTTGGTCCTTTGCTCTTGGTACAGGAGTGACGGGCAGAGACCTGAGATGTCTGCATGCTGAGCATGGGGCCCAAAGCCCGAGTCAATGGCAGGCAGGGGATGGGTGGGAAGCAGGGGACCAGGGGCGGGCCCTGCCCCTCACTCCCGGGGCCCCCTGGGTATGATGCCCCCAGGCCTCCCATATGTGCCCACTCTGTGTCAGGCTTGTGTGTGGCCACCCCGGCCCGACTCCGAGTGTTCCGTGAATTCCACATGCACCTCCGCCTGCCGGTCTCTGTCCGCCGCTTCGAGCAGCTCGAGCTGCGGCCTGTCCTCTACAACTACCTGGATAGAGATCTGACCGTGAGGCCCTCGGGGGCTGAGCGCACGGTGGTGGTGGGGGACTGGGCAGGTGAGGGGTGGGGAGCCTAACTGGGCTGGGACTTGGCCCTCCCCGTCTTCCTGCCCCCAGGTGAGCGTCCACGTATCCCCAGTGGAGGGGCTGTGCCTGGCCGGGGGCGGAGGGCTCGCCCAGCAGGTGCAGGTGCCCGCGGGCTCTGCCCGGCCCGTTGGCTTCTCTGTGGTGCCCATCGCAGCTGCTGCCGTGTCCCTCAAGGTGGTGGCTCGAGGATCCTTAGATTTCCCTGTGGGGGACGCAATATCTAAGATTCTACAGGTCGAGGTGAGTGGAACACCCCTGAATCTAGGTCCCCAGCTCCCAGATTCATCCCCTGCTCTGGCCCTCTCCCTGCAACAGCACTGAGGCCACCCCCCAAACCCAGTGCTTTGGTCCATTTGCACTTTCCACAATCCTGGCCCCACCGTGTCCCTGAAGTTCCAACTGCAAGTCCTGAGGAATGTGCACTGGAGGGGCAGGCTGTAGCCTGTGTGATCTCTCACAGCTTCGTTTCCCCTCCACAGAGAGAAGGGGCCCTTCACAGGGAGGAGATGGTCTATGAACTCAACCCCCTGGGTGAGTGACCTCCACTCAGNAGTGAGGGCGCGTGCAGAGCCTGACCTTGTCTCTGGGCTGTGTCTGGGGCCTGCCCAGCGTGTGACCCAGCGTCTCACCTTTTCCATCGCAGATTGCGACTGCTGCTCCCGGACTCTCTGACCACATGGGAGATCCACGGCGTGAGCCTGTCCAAAAGCACAGGTGCGGTCACCCTGCCGGGGTCCTGGGCCTCCCTCTTTCAGGCTCCCGGGACCGAGGCGCCCTGCTTGGTCCTTTGCTCTTGGTACAGGAGTGACGGGCAGAGACCTGAGATGTCTGCATGCTGAGCATGGGGCCCAAAGCCCGAGTGAATGGCAGGCAGGGGATGGGTGGGAAGCAGGGGACCAGGGGCGGGCCCTGCCCCTCACTCCCGGGGCCCCCTGGGTGTGATGCCCCCAGGCCTCTCATATGTGCCCACTCTGTGTCAGGCTTGTGTGTGGCCACCCCGGCCCGACTCCGAGTGTTCCGTGAATTCCACATGCACCTCCGCCTGCCGGTCTCTGTCCGCCGCTTCGAGCAGCTCGAGCTGCGGCCTGTCCTCTACAACTACCTGGATAGAGATCTGACCGTGAGGCCCTCGGGGGCTGAGCGCACGGTGGTGGTGGGGGACTGGGCAGGTGAGGGGTGGGGAGCCTAACTGGGCTGGGACTCGGCCCTCCCCGTCTTCCTGCCCCCAGGTGAGCGTCCACGTATCCCCAGTGGAGGGGCTGTGCCTGGCCGGGGGCGGAGGGCTCGCCCAGCAGGTGCAGGTGCCCGCGGGCTCTGCCCGGCCCGTTGGCTTCTCTGTGGTGCCCATCGCAGCTGCTGCCGTGTCCCTCAAGGTGGTGGCTCGAGGATCCTTAGATTTCCCTGTGGGGGACGCAATATCTAAGATTCTACAGGTCGAGGTGAGTGGAACACCCCTGAATCTAGGTCCCCAGCTCCCAGATTCATCCCCTGCTCTGGCCCTCTCCCTGCAACAGCACTGAGGCCACCCCCCAAACCCAGTGCTTTGGTCCATTTGCACTTTCCACAATCCTGGCCCCACCGTGTCCCTGAAGTTCCAACTGCAAGTCCTGAGGAATGTGCACTGGAGGGGCAGGCTGTAGCCTGTGTGATCTCTCACAGCTTCGTTTCCCCTCCACAGAGAGAAGGGGCCCTTCACAGGGAGGAGATAGTCTATGAACTCAACCCCCTGGGTGAGTGACCTCCACTCAGACAGCAGTGTCGTGGGGGTGGGAGAGGGCAGACGGCGTGGACAGCAGGACAGACTGCTGACTCCCCTCATCTTCCCAGACCCCCGAGGCCGAACCTTGGAAATTCCTGGCAACTCTGATCCCAATATTATCCCTGAAGGAGATTTCAAGAGTTTAGTCAGAGTCACAGGTGGGCGTGTCTTCTAGTCCCTTCCCTGGGGCCTCCCTTGGATTCATGGAAACCTGGCACTTCTGTTTGATCCTGAGATTCCCTGGCCCTCCATCCTGTCCCTGCCCATAGCCTCAGATCCACTGGAAGCATTGGGCTCTGCGGGGGCCTTGTCACCAGGAGGCCTGGCCTCCCTCCTGAGGCTCCCCCAAGGCTGTGGGGAACAAACCATGACCCTCTTGGCTCCAACACTGGCTGCTTCCCGCTACCTGGACAAGACCGAGCAGTGGAGCATGCTGCCCCCTGAGACCAAGGACCGCGCCGTGGATCTCATCCAGAAAGGTTCTGAGTGGGGTGCAAGCAGGAGTGGGGCCAGTGGAGGGCAATTAATGGAAGCTGGGCAGCCCGGGTGGTCAGAGCAGGGAAGAGAGATGCAGTCCCCAGTGGAAATGGGGAGCGTGGCCTGGCTACAGCAGTGGGGGAGTTGGTGTGACCTCAGCTGCCTCTCCTCTCCAAGGCTACACACGGATCCAGGAGTTTCGAAAAAGAGATGGTTCCTATGGGGCTTGGTTACATCGGGACAGTAGCACCTGGTGAGTTTGGGGGAGTGTCCTGGGTGTGTGGGAGGGGCAGGGCTGGTGGGTGCAGAGCCAGCTACTATGGGAGGGCAAACAGTCAGGAGCCAACAGGAGTGGGGCCTTCCCCTTCTAGGGCCCAGGGGCTATCTCCAGCAATGCCTTCCTCTCCTCTAGGCTCACGGCCTTTGTGCTAAAGATACTGAGTTTGGCCCAGGATCAGGTGGGCGGCTCACCTGAAAAGCTGCAGGAGACGGCCATGTGGCTGCTCTCCCAGCAACGGGATGATGGCTCATTCCATGATCCTTTTCCAGTAATGGATAGGAGTATGCAGGTATGGGGCTGGGAGACTGGGCCAATGGCACAGGGAGGAAGAGATGCCCTGCCCGTCCCCACTGCAGGTTGATAACCACTATTCTCCCTACTACACCCAGGGAGGCTTAGTGGGAAGCGATGAGACTGTGGCGCTCACGGCCTTCGTGGTAATCGCCCTTCATGTTGCGGTTCCCTGTGCTGTCCTGGGCAGGTGCCCCTCACTCTGCTCTCCACTCTTTCTGGGCACCTGTTGTCCCCTTCAGCTCTCAGTGCTGATGCTCAAATTCTTGGCTCCTAAACCCACGTCTCTGCTGAGCTCTGAGCCCCTTTGTCCCACAGCACCTGAGACGTGATTGAGCCCCAAACCCCTTCCTCCTCCTGTGTCTCCTTGTCTGACTGACAGTGTCCCTTCCATACAGGAGCCTAGCTGCCACTCCGGGGGCCATCTTAGTGCCCCCTGCTCCATCCTAAGCCTGTCCTCATGACCCCAGTAACTGCCCCTCTGCTTCCACCCCAGCCCCGCCCACTTCCCCAGCAGGACAGACCCTTCCATCTATACACATCTCCCGGCCCTGAATGTCCTTCAGCTGCTTCTTGTCCCCCGTGACACACTCACTCTCCTCCTTCAAGCTTCGCCTGGCAGCTGTTCCTGAACTTTTCATTGCAGCCTCTTCAGTGCATGGGTACAGTGCTCGCCCCCATGCCAGGACCCTGCTCTGCTCTCTGTCTCACCTGACACCCCGGCCCCTTTGTATTTCTGGACTGGTATGGGAGGTAGATGGGAATGGGCAGAAAGCCTCGTTCTCTTTCAAGCCTGGGCCAGCAGCCTTTCCTGAACTTTCCATTTAAGCCTCTCCGGTGCTTCTGTACCATGATTGCCCCCATGCCAGGACCCTGCTCCCCTCTCTCTCACCCAACACCTGAGTCCATTTGTTTTTCTGGACAGGTCCAGGGGCAGAATGGGAAAAGGCAGAAGGCCTCAAAGCTCTTAGCCCAGGAGCTAAGGGGTCCAGAGCCCTTCCATGTGGCTCTGCAGAGAGGTCTGTGGCCCTAAGTGTCCCCATGTCCCCTTCCCACCCCCTGATGAGCCAGGTCCTTCGCAGCTACAATGTCATGGACCTGACGAACACGACCTGCCAGGATCTTCAGATTAAAGTGACGGTCATGGGCCACGTCGAGTACACGAGTGAGTGTTGGGTCACGGGCTGTGGGTCTCTGAGGGGGTGGTGCCAGGGCTGAGCCACAGCGCTATCCCCTCGCAGTGGAGGCTGAGGAGGACTACGAGGAATACGAGTATGAGGACTCTCCAGCCGGGGATGACCCCGAGGCCCACTCCCGGCCCGTGACACCCCTAAACCTGTTTGACAGGTGGAGGAACTACTGTAAGACAGAGGCTGCCAAGACAGCCAGGGAAGTGGAATCCAGGGTGCATGCGGTGAACCAGGCAGGGGCAACCCAGACAACAGGCACGTGGCTCCACAGGCGGACTGGCAAGGTGGGGCTGTCGGGCATGGCCACTGCAGACATCACTCNGGCCCTGGGCCTGTGGGTGCTGCTGGGCTGGAGGGGGAGGCAGCGCCGAGGTTGGGGCTGGGTGTCTGCAGCCTGGCCCCAGGCGGGGGCGACCCAGACAACAGGCACGTGGCTCCACAGGCGGACTGGCAAGGTGGGGCTGTCGGGCATGGCCATTGCGGACATCACTCTCCTGAGTGGATTCCACGCCCTGTGGGCTGACCTGGAGAAGGTGTGACCAGCCACCCAGAGGGGCCGCTTGTGCCCCCAGGAGCCCTGCCCCATCCCCGCAGCAGCCCCAGCTGCTGAGCCCTGTCACATGCAGGCGGCCAGGGGCTTCCTCCTTGTGACTCCCGGCTCCTGTTCCCCACAGCTGACCTCCCTCTCCGACCGATACGTGAGTCACTTTGAGACCGAGGGTCCCCACGTCCTGCTGTACTTCGACTCGGTGAGCAAGGAGGGTGACAGAGGGGCTCACAGCTGGCGCTGGGTTTCCTGAGCTCAAGTTAGGAGGATTCCCAGGAGGCAGGTGAATCAGCAGCTTCTGCTCTGGGAGAGAACTTGTGGTGTGAGCAGGGAGACAGGACAGGAGGGGGTCAGGGCCTTGGCCAGGGAGGTTCCCCGCTGCCTGCAGGGAGGCGGGGCTGCGCCCCTTCTGTGGCTTTGGGTCCAGTGCCAGTCAGCCAGGGAGGGCTTGAGAGAGCGCCTTTCATAAAACTGAATGTATTCAACTTGAGGGACAGCTTCTTTTTCATTGACCTTCTCTTTCTTTTTGTTTTTGATATAAATGTGTATTTTGTCTCTTTTGAAATGATGGTGATTTTAGATGAATTGTTTTTATTTTTCCCCATGGCCACCTTTGACTAACACACAGTTATCAACCCTCTGATGGCCCTCAAAAAAGTTTTTTGAACATTTACTGTAACCTCTTGGAGCAAAACGTGAAAAAGGCATGTTAATACTGTGATACCATTCGTCAGGCGTGTTAAGACTGAGATACAACTGGCCGGGTATTTGTGCGTCAGGGAGACCCTCCCTGCACAGTGTGTGCAGAGGGGACAGACCCTGTTGGCTTGCGAAGCCAGGCAGAGGAGTCTGGTTGAACACAGTGGAAAATGAGGAAGATGTCAAGTTGGGGAGCTCACCGTGCAGCTTAGGAAGGAAACTCACGAGGGATACCAGGCTGAACTGGACCAGTGTGGGCATGAGGAGAGGGATCTGGGCCTAGACATGAGTGGTGGAGTCACAGAGGGCAAGCTACCCTCTGCTGCTACCAAGCAGAAAAGGGAGGCTTTAGCTGTATTATTGAGGCTGTTGAGAGGGTGAACGGGTTTGGAGGGCAGGCAGACGGAATCCGGAGAGTTTAATACATCCTCTAAAAGTCCCAATACAAGAAAAAGGCTGAACATTTGGGAGAAACTGCCCACCTGCAGAGTTTGTGGAATGATGAGACCACCCTGGCGAGCGCAGAGAAGGGGAAGGACCTGCGCTGGGGCCTGTGCCTCTGGGAGGGACGAAGCGGGAAGGTCAGAAATGACCAAGTCAGAATCAGGGGTGGTCTGGAAGCTAGCCCTGAGGGTAGGGAGAGCTTCATGAAGAATGTGTCCACGAAGTGAGCCTCTGTGAAGGTGCCAGGACAAGAGACTGGGGTGAGGTCACCATGTGGGCAGTGAAGTCAGCAGAGATCTTGGGGAGCAGTTTTTAGAAATCCCGAGGCTGGAAGGTAAGAAAACATAAAGGACACTGAAGATAAGGTCAACCGGAACCAAACAGGCCAAGCAAAGCCATCATAGCAGTCTATGAAAGCTCAGGGCCCAGAGGTAGGTCCCTGACTTCCCTGCCCCTCATCTCCCCTGCCAGGTCCCCACCTCTTGGAAGTGCGTAGGCTTTGAAGCTGTGCAGGAGGTGCCCCTGGGGCTGGTACAGCCGGCCAGGGCCGTCCTGTGTGACTACTACAACCCCGATGAGACATTGGGGATACTCGGGAGGGTTGGGGTAGGTGGCAGTGAGGAGTGGCAAGGGAGTCCTGTGGATCCAATGCATGGGAGGGAGAGAGGGCAAGTGCCCTAACACCCCTCTGCTTTTCTCCAGAGCACAGGAGTTCTGTGTTTTATGGGGCACCACGTAAAAGCAGACTCTTCTCCATGCTGTGCTCTGCAGCCTTCTGCCAGTGTGGTGGGCGTGAGACCCCTCACCGGCGATCTCACAGCACCATGTTTACAGGGGGGAGGGCAGGGGTTCGTACGGGAGCAATAAAAGGAGACACCGAGGCACGTGACTGGCCGAGTCCTCCCCCAACTCCTCCCCCATCACTGGGCAGTAGCGCCCTCCCAGGCCCCGGCCTCCGCCCCCCGGGGCTGCAGCCGCACCTGGAAAGGCTGGACCTTGAGGTTGACGCCGCAGTAGGGATCCGGCTGCAGCGACGGCAGGGCGCCCAGGGGCGGCGGCAGCAGGGTGAAGGCCTGCAGCAGTCGCTGGAGCACCACGAAGAGTTCCAGGCGCGCCAGCGACTCGCCCAGGCACACGCGCGCCCCGCAGCCAAACGCCAGCGCGCTGGGGCTCGCGTCCGGCTCCAGGAAGCGGTCTGCGGGGCGGAAGGACCGATCCGGGCTCAGGGGCCGCCAGATGCGGCCCCGCTGCACCGCCACCCGCCGACTGCGGGCACCCGCCCCACCACGCGCCCGGCCGGAACTCATATGGCTGCTCCCAGACTGTGTCGTCCAGGTGGGCACCTTAGAGGTTGGTGATAACGACCATGCCCTCAGGGATGTCGTAGCCGAAGAGGCTGAGGGTTAGGGTTAAGTGAGAGGCCCGCCGGGACCCTGCTGGGGCCTTGGCCGTGCATCCCTAGGCCTCCGGAGTCACCTGCTAGGCCGTGGTGCTGTGTGGCAAGGCCAGGGGCAGTACCTCTGAAATGGTGGCCTTTAGCAAGGGCAGCTGACCGCCGTCCTTTTATGTGACTCCAGGGTTCGAGGCTCTGGGGCCCAGCTCGCAATCCATCTCCTCCTAAAGTTATTGCTGAGTCTGAGAAATGGAGCCCAAGTCCTGTTACTGCCCAGCCCTGAGCTGCCAGCCTCCACTGTGTGTGTGTGTGTGAGTGTGTGTGTGTGTGCACGTGTGCGAGCACGCTAGTCAGTCGTGTCCGACTCTTTGAACGCCCATGGGCTGTAACCCTCCAGACTCCTCTGTCCGTGGAATTCTCCAGGCAAAAGTACTAGATGGGTTTCCATTCCCTCTTGCAGGGCATCTTCCCAACCCAGGGGTTGAACCTGAGTCTCCCACATTGCAGGCAGATTCTTTACTGTCTGAGCCACTAGGGAAGCCCAAACTTCCACCATTCCCTGAAGGATCCCACGTGAAACTATGTGCCAAGTAGGAGAACCCATGCCAACCCCACTGACCCACCCAGTCCTATCCCCCACAACACAGCCTGCCTTGCCATCAGTGAGCTAGGTTCCCACCACCCTGGCCAGGCTGGCAGGAAGGATCCTTTGGCCTCCTCCAGGGCATACCTCGGGGTGGTGAAGTNGCCAGGGACTATAGCCCACCAGGCTCCTCTGTCCATGGGATTTCCCCAGGAAGAATACTGGAGTGGGTTGCCATTTCCTCCTGCAAGGGATCTTCCTGACCCAGTCTCCGGAACTGGCAGGTGGATTCTTTACCACTGAGCCACCTGGGAAACCTCTTATACTAACTCCCACCAAAACTGAACTACACTAGCTTTTTGCAGGGTCTAACAAAAATTCTGTCATTTAGGAAATCAGACACATTCTCACCACCCCACAGGGGAAACTGACCTCAGTGTCCCTTGTTCCTTTCTGATCAACAAGGTAAAGCTCTGGCCCCACTTTGGCTTTACCTCTGTCCCTAAACGAGGTGCCCGAACTCACAATTATGAAACAAAAGACAACCACAAAACATCAGAAGTACTTTATTTGGTAGTTTCAACCCAACATGAAGGAAGAAAAACTCTGTCCAACTTTGACAGCTTACCCAGTGACCCCTCCTTCCTACCCCAGACAGAGCAGTGGCAGCACCTTGCTGCATGAAAGACAGCACCCACGGCCTTGGCAAGGTTTCTGGCTCTGCTTCTGTGAAAGGGAAGAGAAGCACAGCCCAAACCCCGCCACTGGGACGCAGCCCAGGTCAACAGCAGCAGTCACATCTGACCCTCGGCACAGCAGCAAGCCCAGCGCTCTTCCTGGCTCCCGAGTCTTCCCAAGGTGACCCTGCCTCAGCCAGGGCGGGCAGCCCTCCTGGGCCCCTCAATCCCCACCTGGGGAGGTGTGCAATGAGGAACAGAGTCCTCAGGTCTCTGGCAGGCGGAGGAGGCTTCCAGAAGTGGTGGAGACACTGTGAGGAGAAAGAAAAGGCTGGAGCTGGGTTCCTGAGTTCCAGAGAACTCAGACCTCGGCTGGATATGCTCCCGGGTTCCAGAAGACAGGAGAGGGCCTGGGCTTTGCTAATGAGGGAAGCACAAGGAGGATGGGGCGCAAGACTCACCAGTCCACCAGCTGGGCCCCAATGAGGTCGTGTACGTGGTAGGCNAGTTCCAGAGAACTCAGACCTCGGCTGGATATGCTCCCGGGTTCCAGAAGACAGGAGAGGGCCTGGGCTTTGCTAATGAGGGAAGCACAAGGAGGATGGGGCGCAAGACTCACCAGTCCACCAGCTGGGCCCCAATGAGGTCGTGTACGTGGTAGGCGAGGCCGAGCCACACCGAGGCAGGTGACCGCCGGCCCAGGAGCTCTGAAAGGAGTAGCTCCCGGTACTGGCCTCGGTAAGGAGCAGGCTGTGGCTGCTCATGGCACAAGCCACCCACCCGGCCAGCTTCACTGTACCCGCCTTCCAGGTGCCCCAGGGTTCAGAGCACCTGCAAGGATGGCGGGTGTAGGGAGCCGGCAGACGGCTTTCCCACCAGCCCCCCAGCCCAGCCCTGCCCCCCGACCTCTACTTGCTGGTGGTACTTGGGGAGCAGCAGCAGCGACTGGTCTGACAGCAGGAATAGCAGCTGCTCTATCTCCTTCTGGATCTGCATCCGCTCCCGCAGCTTCAGATACTGCGAGGAGCCAAGGGCAGGGGCTCGTGAGGCTCCTGCCTGACCTCAGCAGGGGAGCTGAGGACCAGGGCCCGGAGCCCCCCCTCGACCACAGACACATCCTTGAGTTGCAGGTCATTGACAGGGTCGAGGGTGGGGGGTCCTGTGGGGTGTGCCTGGGCCAGTCGCAGCAGTTCCTGGACAGCAGTGGTCACAGCCGCAGAGGGCGGATCCTTCCTGAGGATGGAGCTGGGCTTAGACCTGGGGCAGGGGCTTCTCTTCCTGTGGAACCCCCCTAGGACTAAGGGAGCCTCCCTGATCACACCTCCCCACCACCCCCACATGGTCCCTCCCTAGCATCTCTGACTTGAATTTTGGTTGCTGCCGCTTGCTGAAGTCCTCCAAGATCTTGTCCCCATTCAGCCGGAGCACCTTGGTGGTGATGGCGGCCACGTCTCCTGGCTGGAGCTTGGCCACAGTGTGGTCACAGGGCCCTGAGAAGAAGGGAGAGCGGGGTTAGACCGGGCACCTCAGCCGTGCTGTTGGCAAGAGCCCGGGCACCCGTTCACTCTCACCTTCAGGCAGGAACAGCTTGAATCCCACGAGGTCATCTGGGTAGGGCACATCTGGGGAGGCTGGCCCCCTCTCCCGCGGGTCCTCAGACATGGGCTTGTCACACAAGACCAGGGCTGTGAATACTCTGCTGGTGGAGTTCGAAGAGACCTAGAGGACGTGGGGAGGCCAGGACAGGGCAGTGTGAGGAGTGGACATCCAAGAAGAGACCAGATCCCCCAGTTCAGGCAGGGAGCATGGGGCGGCCATATAGACTGGTAACCAAGTTAAGCAATCCGAGCAGACTTCGGGGGCAGGGCTTGGGGGAAGGACAAGGGGACAAGCATGAACTGCTGGGGATGGGAAGGAAAGGAGGGCTCGAGGGAAAAATGAGACCACTGCTGAGTACAACTGGCTCCTCGCCAAGTGGGGAAGACAGAGATGGGGCTGGCTGCTCCCTCTGGCCTTGGAGTCCAGATTCCCACCACCCTCACCTGAAGGATCACACCCAGTGCGTTGTGATGCTCCTGATTCTTCACAACCACCACCCTTCCCACTGAGAGAGATTTCAGCCCATTCACAGACTCTATGATGCGGTGCTAAAGAGCAGGGATGAGAAGAAAGGGGATAAGAAGTGTCACAGAGACACTGGGACAAGGTTCAGGTGTACCCAGAGTGTCCCGGTCTCTTCCTCCCCGTCTATCACCCCGTCCCCAACACTCACAGGCGCTCACCTGGATCTGGCTCCGGGTCTCAGTCAGTTCCTCCCCCCAGCTGTAATACTCAGGCAGGTCGATGAGCTGGCCCGTCACCTCAGGCTCTTCCAAAGCCCCCAACTTCTTGGTCAGTTCAGCCAGAGCCTGTTCATGGGCCTGGGAGAAGCCAGGGTGGGCGTGAACCCAGAGTCTCTGGGCTGACTCTCTCCACTTTCACCCATTGGCTTCCAGAGGCCCGCCTTGTCCTAGCCTGGCTTCCCTTGTCCCATATCCTGCACGGCAACCTGGGCACGTCCACCTCCTCACCTTGCTGTCCTTGCGAGATGGAAACTCTGAGAAGCTCCTCTTCATCATGTCCTCCACCCTGAGAGCATCCACCCGCAGCAGGTTGAGGATCATGGTGTATGTGAGGCGGAACTGGGACTGCAGCTGGGATGGCTTCCCCTGGGCCAGGCCAGAGACGCCAGTGAGACTTGGGGGTTGGGGGGAAACCCGCTGCCCGGCTGCTCTACTCCAAGCAGCTATAGTCCCAGCCCCGCAACCTCGGGGCCCTACACAAACTGCCTGCTCACCTCTGCAAAACAAGGGAGCAAGACTAAATAAACAGACTCTCCAAGGTCCCACCTAGCTCCATATTCACAGTGAAAAGACTAGAGAAGACGAGATCCAGCCTCATCCTCAGGTTGGCTCGCTCCTCCCCTGGCTTCTCCCAGACCAAAGGAGAGAGAGAGGAGAGGGGAGGAGAGTGGGCACAGAGGATGCAGCAGGTGCCTAGAGCTGGCCTCGAGGTGCCCCGGCTCACCATCATCATGCGGTGCAGGTCCGCCATCTCGGGCACGCGGCCCTTGCAGAGCAGGATGACTGTGCCCGTGGGGTCCAGGCCCCTCCGGCCCGCCCGGCCCGCCATCTGCACATACTCCCCAGGGAGTAGGTCCCGGAAGGTGGAGCCATCGTGCTTGCGCATGGAGTCAAATACCACCGTCCGGGCCGGCATATTGACACCCATGGCGAAGGTCTCCGTGGCAAACAAGACCTGGGATGGGGAGGGGAAGAGAGGATCAGCTAAGGGGCTAAACACAGCTGTGGCTCAGCCCTGGCCGAGCCCACCTCACTTTGTAGTCAAGGCTAAGACACTAAACACAGTCCCAGACGGTTAACTCATGAGACCTCATCTGACTCTCAAGGCAAATCTACAGAGAAGGTACTATTGTTTTATTTATTTAGCTACCTATTTCTTTCCTTTCACCCCCACAGCCCACTCCTGTCTCCCCTCTGTACATCTTTAATGGGTATCTTTGCATGTGAATGTGTTTTATAAAATGTGTTTTTTGAGTGTGTAATACAATTTGAAGGAAAGGCGACACGTATCTCCTTCTGTTTTCTTTTCTTCCATGTAGTATTTTCAACATCCATCCGTGTTCCTGTGATTATATATAATCCGTTGCTCCCAACCTGCCACAGAACACCTTGTGGGGCGCGTGGCATACAGCTGCCTACCTGCTCTCCCAGGGAAAGGGGCCCTGGTGCCACCAACACCCTGCCACAAGACAACAACCCACAGAGGAAGAGCAGATGTGTTCCCTCATCAACCAGGGTGAGAATTTCATTGTGATTTGCACGCAGGAGCGGAATTTAGGGACAAAGGGTAGGCATAGACTTGTCTTTGCCTCAAGAGCACCAGGTACACTTCAGGCAGGCCACACCTGGCAAGGGTTCCTGTAATCCTGTAATTTCCTACGTCTCGGGCAACACTTGGCATTGCCTACTTTCCTAAATTTTACCAGTTTTAATTACTGTAAAGTCCTGTCAAGTTCTATCTTGTATTTCAGTCTTCATTTTTCTGATGACTAATGACCTCCATAAGTTTGCTAGCTTTTTAGTTTTCTCTTCTGAATACTGCCTGTTCATACCTTGTGTGCACGTGTGCTAAGTCACTTCATGTCCAACGACAGCCCGCCAGGTTCCTCAGTCCATGGGATTCTCCCGGTAAGAATACTGGAGTGGGTTGCCATGCCCTCCTCCAAGGTATCTTCCCAACCCAGGGATCAAACCTGTGTCTCCTGTGGCTCCTGCACTGCACACGGATTCTTCACCGCTGAGCCACTGGGAAAGCCCCTATTCATACTTTATGTAACTCCATTTCAAAATGTGAAACTTACAGTTCAGGGAGGTTAAGTAATTTGCCCAGGGTCACACAGTGAGTTAACAGTGGACCTGGATTTCCACCCAGGCAGCCTGGATCCAGAGCCCAAATTCTCAGCCGCTGCACTGTGCTGCCCACCGCGCCACCCCCACCTCGCAAGCAGGTGATGAATGCTTTGGGGAGTCCCTCTCCCACCAGCACAAGCACCTTGACCAGGCCGCGGCTGAAGAGCATCTCCACAATCTCCTTGAGGATGGGCAGGATGCCGCTGTGGTGCACACCCAGGCCGCGGTGCAGGAGCTCCGACATGTGCAGAACCTGTGGGGGCCGAGGCCCAGGGTCAGGGATGGGGTGGTGAACACCTGATCGCCACTGTCTCCAAGTCCCCCTCCCCACCTGGGGCAGCTGGCGGTCAGAGCCGCGGAGACGGGCGAGGCAGCGCTGCAGGAAGAGGTGAATCTCACTCTTCTCTGAACTCGTCGTCAGGTCGAGGGAGGTGAGGCCCGAGGCCTGCTCGTCACAGCGGCCCCGGGAGAAGGTGAACACCACCACCGGCAGCTGTGCACGGGTGCGGAGGGAGGCCAGGAGGGACAGGTACACGCCGCGGTCCTGAGGAGGCAGGGAGAAGGAAGTGGAGACGGGAGTCCCTGAATCAACAAGGGCCAAAGTCGGGGGATGTGAGGCAGAGTCAAACTGGGCAGTGCTCAAAGCTCCACTCCAAACCCTGGGAGGACGAGGGAAGAAAGGACTCAGGAGAAAGAAGGGGTGGCAGGTACAAAGCCAGCCAGTTCTCACCTGGGCAGGCCCCCCCTGATGCGTGGGCTGCTTGGCCCCAAAGGTCTGGGCATGCTTGCTCATCCGCTCCTTCTTGGCCTCCACAGCCGCATAGTACCTGGGGCAGGGCAGGGCGGCCATCAGTCACCCCCGGTTGGGCCCAGCCCTGATTCTCCCCATATCCCAGGCTTACCCCTTTGTGTGGAAGGCACCGCGGGAGTCCAGCAACAGGAAAAGCTCCCCCTGGGTCTTGGGGCTGTTCCCCGTGAAGAGATAGTGCTCCAGGGGCACCGGGCGCGCGACAGTGCTGATCACGTAGATCTGGCGACGCTTCAGCCGCCTGAGCAGGGAGGGGGATGACAGAAGGTCAGGGCTGGGAGCGTGGGAAGGAGCCCAAGGGCCCGCCGTCTTCCCCGCCCTGGCCTCGCCCTGGTTTTCTGAGAGCCGGACTGGAAGGCTGTCCCCGTCACCCCGTCTCTCAACACGCAAAGTGATCTCGGCCCAGGTGGGATCCCACAACCTCCCAGGCTGGACATGTTTCCCAGCCGCACCCCTTTCTCCTCCCCACCCCCAAGGCCTGACTACTCCCTTGCTGGGACAGTCTACACCCCCACCCCAACTGAGGAATGCTACCGCCCCTTTCACTCAAGCACCCAGGGACACGTGTCTTACCCGATCCAGTCAGCAAACTCAAGGGCGTTGGGGACAGTAGCACTCAGAAGGATGATGGACACGTGGTCAGGCAGCATGATGAGAACCTCCTCCCACACGACCCCGCGCTGCACACAGGAAGGGAGGACAAGTCGCCAGCAGCTCGGAGGGGGCTGCCCTTCTGCCCAGGGAAGTGGCACAAGGTTCCATAAGAAGGGACAAAGAAGGCAGCGAAGTGCCCAGGGCGTGTGGAACAGCGGAGCTGCTGAACCTACCCCACAAGAGAGGACTGCCAGGACCTGGGGACCCTGTCCCCTTACCTCAGCATCATTGATATAGTGAACCTCATCAAAGATGACCCACTCCAGGTCCCGGATGACGTCCGAGCCACTGTACAGCATGGAGCTGGAGGAGAAAGGCCCCAGGCTGACTCCCCAACAGCTCCTGTCTCCACCCTCACCTCAGCCAGAGTGCTCTCCAAAGCAGCCTCACTTTCCTGACCAAAAACCCGCCCCATGCTGAATGCCCGCCTCTCACCGAAGGATCTCTGTTGTCATAATGAGGCATGAGGCTTCCGGGTGCAGCTGCACATCCCCGGTGAGCAGCCCCACATCCCCAAACGTGTTTCGGAAGTCCCGGAACTTCTGGTTGCTCAGAGCCTTGATGGGCGAGGTATAGATGGTGCTGGGAGGAGGGCACGAAGTCAGCCGGGCCCTCCACACAGGCTCCTTGTCAGCACCTCCTCTCCCACCCTGACCCTTGCCAGCGGCACACTGCAGAGCTCAGGCGCCTCCCCCACCCCCACTTCTTCACCCAAACGCCCCTCACATTCCCCTTCATGGAATTACTCTGGAAAAATCCCGTCCCCCAATCCCTTCCCCAATGAATGCCACTCATTTTTCTCTCCCTACATCTTCTTGTTTCCCTCTGAAACCCTGCCTCGGTTTCTCCCTGAACCTCTCATCTAAAGGATGACGCAGGGAGGTAGAGAAGAGAAGAGACACAGAAAGGACGCAGGAGAGAACAGGGCTGGTGAGGGGAGGCTGGGAGGGGCCTGTACCGCGTCATGTGTTTCTGGGCAAGCGCGATGGCGTATTCAGCCACAACCGTCTTCCCCGCGGATGTGTGAGCCGCGACGAAGACTGAGTCGTGCCGCTCCAAGTGCAGGATGGCCTGTTTCTGAAACACATCTGGCTCAAACGCCCACTGTGGGAGAGAGAAACAGACGAGGGTGCAGAAGGCACAGGGGTCTTCCTGCAAGACCTCCGTCCACTGAAGGCACCTGGCCTCTGGTGGGGAGAGGAAACAAGGGAGTGGGCTGGAGGAGGTGGGGGAGCACCTGAGGCCTGGGCCACGCTACCTGGAAGGCTGGCTGGGGAATGAGGCGGTAGAAATCACCAACAGGGGAGGTGACATCCACAGGAATGGCCCACTGCTCCTGAGGTGGGGGCTTGGGAGGTTCTGGGGGGACTATAGCTGTGGCCGCTTCCTGGAGAAGGAGAGGGGTGTAGGCATGATAGACATACAGCCAGAAAGCTCTCTGTTACCACCCCTCCCAGAAGATGCTCCAGTCTTCCCCGGGGAACCAACCAGGCCAGCCCACCCTGTCTGGGACAAGGCCCTTCGTTCCTGCCTCAAGCGCCCAGAACCACCGACCTTCAACACTAGGTCCTCCAAGCTGCTTGCTCGGGCCAGAGGAACACTGCCAGGAGAGGCTGAAACAGTGTCCTGTCTGGGACCGCCAGGCTGTCCCACTGCCTCACTCTCATCCTCGTCGCCCCCACCCAGATCCAAGGGCTCCAGCAAACGGCTGAGGCTGAGCAACCCAGCAGCTGGAGCTGGGTGATCTAGGAGCAAGGCAAAAATGGAGACCTGGTCGTGTCCACCTCCATTCTGAAGAAGGGCACCGTTTCTCCTACAGCCCCATCTCAAAACTAAAACTCACCCTTTGGTGCGAAGTCCACGCCTTTCTTGAAGCCAGGTGGAACAGTAAGGAGGTCTGGAGGACAGGGACAGAGAGAATCAGGGCTCTCGCACACCGCTGTACAAGTCACACATTACGTTAACTTGCAGGATGTTGTTCACAGCATACACGCTGTAGTTGTAGTTTTGTGACAGTCTTCCAACAGATGACAGTAAAGGTTGTTATGGAAGAGGTACCTTTTCCTAATTTGCTCAAGAGAACGGAAGAGCTAGCAAGGACCCAGTGACAGGACTTGGCCCCTCTTCTTCAGGCCTCAGGCACAGAGCCCTACCTCCCACAGTCCCTCCTGGCGTCATCTCACCTTTCTCAAAGTCTATCTCCTCCTCAGCCTCCTCTCGAGTGCTCAGATCTGTTATAGTGGGCTCATCCATTCCACCTGGGGAGAGGTTGGACAAATAGCATTCATGGGGTGGCAGTGACGTGAGAGAGTTGGAGACTAAGGGCGCCCTCCCCTCCCATTCCATGTCCACAAGCATCACCTGGCCAGAAAGGGTACTGTGTCGGATTGCCCCACAGGGACTGGGAGATGGGTGCTGGTGGCCGGCGAAGAGACAAGGAGGTTGTGGATGACAGGTTTGTATTCTCTAGCAGGACCTGAGGCAAGAAAACAGAGCGCCAGCGAGGCTGAGCTTGCCTCTGACCCCACCTTCTCCTAACTCTGCTTCTGGAGGCCCACAACCACTTACCTCTTTGTAGCCTAGTATCTGGCCTGTGGTTGGGTGTCTTTGGGCCTGTAGGTCGGAGGGGACCGGGGCCCCCAGCGTGGCCAGGAGAGACCAAGGATCCGTCTTCCTCTGCCATTTCCTGGACAGAAGCAAAGCAACGTTCAGGTCTTCTTTCTCCTCTGTCC
Source organism: Oreotragus oreotragus (assembly GCA_006410675.1). Classification (NCBI taxonomy): domain Eukaryota; kingdom Metazoa; phylum Chordata; class Mammalia; order Artiodactyla; family Bovidae; genus Oreotragus; species Oreotragus oreotragus. The sequence continues at coordinate 112,244 of SJYX01023998.1, forward strand.
CAGCTTCCTTCAGGGACCCACCTGCCAAGCCCAGGCCCTGCTGGACCCCTCACCGGGCTGAGTGCGCCACACCATGCAGAGGCAGCCAGGTTGGAGATGACAGGAACAGCCGCTCTGCTTCCTGCTGCAGATCTGGGGCACAGGGAGGGAGGCCATGGGGAAGCTGGAACAAAGGCACGAGGTAAGGGAAGAGAGTAAGACACAAAAGAGAACGTGACCCGACTTGTATTTACATCAGATATGACAGACGTCACAGACGAGGACAATCAGGCTGAAGCACTATTTTCCAAAGGCTGATGTTTTACAGAACAAACGGTCTGCAACCGAATTACCTAGGGTTCTGATTAATAATAGATTTTGGATTTCTGAATCTATGGACCTAAGAACTAGTATTTTTTCAAAAGCTCTCCCACCAATTGTGTGTGTGTGTGTGTGCACACTCAATTGTGTTCGAACCCATGGATTGTGGCCCGCCAGGCTCCTCTGTCCATGGGATTTTCCACTAATCATCAGGCACACTGATATTTGAGAATTTCTAGTTTTAGGAAAAGGGGGTCCCAGGCCTAAGGATGAAGAGCCAGGTGTTCAAAGGCTAGCATCTCAGTCACCAAGAGCCCTGGTGCTTGAAGACAGAACAGGACTCCAGGGATAAAACAGCAGTTTGAAAGAGCAGTTCTAGAACTAAGGTTTCCCCGGGGCTCCCTGCTCTGTCTTCTTATGGGCTCTGACCCACTGCAGGTCCATTGGGTTGGAGTCTGTCCAGCACAAGTCTAGGCTCGGATGACAAGTATCCAGAGACAGGGCAGCCTAGTCAGCTTAGATCCTACTGGGAGGAGGGTGAAGGAGGTTTTAAGCTCAACAGGGTCAAGGTTAGGGTGAATCGGCACTCACGGTGCTCTCTGGAGCCCCAGGCACATTCAGCAACTCCCAGCGCCCCGTGCATCCCAGCTCTACGGCCCGAAGGGGCAGGTCCAGGGGATCTGGGGGAGGCAGCACTACGAGGGAAAGGTCACAGGTCAGGGGTTAAGGGTCATTCGCTGTCTCCTCCGTCTTTCCACCCCCTCCCCCTCACCGATTCGCTCCGTCTCCATCATCCTGGAGCCACGGCAGCTGCCGGGCAGCCGGGAAACGTAAGGAGGAGCCGGAACCGGCGGAAGTAGAAACGACTTCCGGCACAAATGGGCCTAGGGGCGGGGATAAGAGCTACTTAGGGGCTGACCCAAACTGGTGGGAGGCCGGGCGGAAGCGTGAGCGGCGCGGGCCGCCTTGGTTACCGCGTTCGCCGCCCCTCGCTACGTCATCGTTCTGAGCCCGGGATCCGCTGCCCGCGCGGGCGCCGCCCGAGACCGTGGGGCCCCGGTTGCCGCCCCCTCAGGTAAGGCCGTCTCCTCAGCCTTCGCCCCGCTTTTTCCGAGCTCCTTCTGACTTCTTGCCCCTTTCGTTGTTCGGAGAGCGCTGCGCGGGTTCCACTGCTTCCTCTGCTTTTCGGACCCCGCAATTCCATACTAACTCCAGCGAGATAGGGGGGGTCTGGTGCCATCGTCTTGGCGACGGAGCGGGTATTTATCGCTTCCTGGGCCACATGGTGCCCCAAGGCGCGGGTATCCGTGATTCCTGAAGACAGAAGGGAATGCTGGTTGATCCCGACGAGCTGGGCTTTGGACGGCAGCCTGGTTTAAGCAAGGGGTAGGGAGAGGCAAAAGATAGGCGTAGGCAGGCCTGAAGGGACGGGATCGGGATGAGTGTGGACGGCGTGTGAACTCTGGGCGGTGACAGTGGAGAAAGATGTCTTGGGCCCTGCCCCCGAACCAGGAGCCACCATGTTGGTGATACCCCCCGGACTGAGCGAGGAGGAGGAGGCTCTGCAGAAGAAATTCAACAAACTCAAGAAAAAGGTGAGGGAGTGTGTGTGGGCATGGCCCAAACTCTCAAAGACTCTACACTGAGAGCACCTGGGGTGAGTGAGGGGATGGAGGGGTGGGGATTCCTCTAGCTAATACCTGGAGGCCTATCATCTCTCAGTGTAACTTCAGAGGTGGACTTGCCCAAGTGTGTACTTTCTTTTCTCTCTTTTCTGTGTGGTCTGCCATGGAGCTGTCTTCCTTTCCCATGGCTTTTAGAACCACTTAAGAACTGGTGATCCCAAGCTTGGTTTTTCCAATGCTGTCTAGTGTCTTACTGATAACAACTGAAGCTGTCGTCTTGTCTGTACTAAACTTGGTCTTCCAAATAGGACTGTCTGCATTCACTTCTCCGATTTGTTTGAGATGAATATCTCACCTCTGTCTCCTGCACCATTTGTGTAGCCAAACGTTTGCCTGGTATCTTTTAAAGTAATTTTTTCTGTTTTCTTTTTCCTGTGTATTCCCTAGATCAGGTCTTTGCTGATGCTCACTTTGACTGTTGTAATGGGCTCTCAACAAGTTTCTTCTCTTGGACAGACTTTTTCACTCCTGTTAAAACGGTGCATTGAAAACACTAAACACTGCCCTTCATTTTTCAAAACACAGTGGTTTCACATTGCCCGTAAAAAGCTTTAATCTGGCCTTTCTTCTTATAGAACTATTCTTTGGTCCCAAAGCATGCATTCTCAAAACCTTCTTATCGCTGCATCTCTGCCACCCTGTTTTCTTTGTCTAAAATCCCTTTTCCTCTCAGGCTGCGTTATGTAGATCCTACTCAGGGCCTGGTTTAATAAACCATTTGCATCAGAAAAATCTTACTTGCTTTCAGCTCCAGTCTGCACTTAGCAATCTTGACAGTTCAGTCTGGTCATCTTCTTTCTCAGCCTGTGAGCTCAAGAGGAGGATCTGTGTCTCTTCCTTTTGCAAANTCTGCTTTCACTCCAGCCCCGCCCATGTCCCCAGTAACTCTGCCTCTGCTTTCACTCCAGCCCCGCCCATGTCCCCAGTAACTCCGCCTCTGCTTTCACTCCAGCCCCGCCCATGTCCCCAGTAACTCTGCCTCTGCTTTCACTCCAGCCCCGCCCATGTCCCCAGTAACTCCGCCTCTGCTTTCACTCCAGCCCCGCCCATGTCCCCAGTAACTCCGCCTCTGCTTTCACTCCAGCCCCGCCCATGTCCCCAGTAACTCCGCCTCTGCTTTCACTCCAGCCCCGCCCATGTCCCCAGTAACTCCGCCTCTGCTTTCACTCCAGCCCCGCCCATGTCCCCAGTAACTCCGCCTCTGCTTTCACTCCAGCCCCGCCCATGTCCCCAGTAACTCCGCCTCTGCTTTCACTCCAGCCCCGCCCATGTCCCCAGTAACTCCGCCTCTGCTTTCACTCCAGCCCCGCCCATGTCCCCAGTAACTCCGCCTCTGCTTTCACTCCAGCCCCGCCCATGTCCCCAGTAACTCCGCCTCTGCTTTCACTCCAGCCCCGCCCATGTCCCCAGTAACTCCGCCTCTGCTTTCACTCCAGCCCCGCCCATGTCCCCAGTAACTCCGCCTCTGCTTTCACTCCAGCCCCGCCCATGTCCCCAGTAACTCCGCCTCTGCTTTCACTCCAGCCCCGCCCATGTCCCCAGTAACTCCGCCTCTGCTTTCACTCCAGCCCCGCCCATGTCCCCAGTAACTCCGCCTCTGCTTTCACTCCAGCCCCGCCCATGTCCCCAGTAACTCCGCCTCTGCTTTCACTCCAGCCCCGCCCATGTCCCCAGTAACTCCGCCTCTGCTTTCACTCCAGCCCCGCCCATGTCCCCAGTAACTCCGCCTCTGCTTTCACTCCAGCCCCGCCCATGTCCCCAGTAACTCCGCCTCTGCTTTCACTCCAGCCCCGCCCATGTCCCCAGTAACTCCGCCTCTGCTTTCACTCCAGCCCCGCCCATGTCCCCAGTAACTCCGCCTCTGCTTTCACTCCAGCCCCGCCCATGTCCCCAGTAACTCCGCCTCTGCTTTCACTCCAGCCCCGCCCATGTCCCCAGTAACTCCGCCTCTGCTTTCACTCCAGCCCCGCCCATGTCCCCAGTAACTCTGCCTCTGCTTTCACTCCACCCCCGCCCACGTCCCCAGTAACTCCGCCTCTGCTTTCACTCCAGCCCCTGCTCATGTCCCCAGTAACTCCGCCTCTGTTTTCAGTCCAGCCCAGCCCACCTCCCCAGTAACTCCTCATGTGCTTTCCCCGGATTCCCACCGACCTCCCCAGTAACTCCTTCTCTTTCTCTCCAGTCATGCCCACGTCCCCAGTAACTTCGCTTCTGCTTTCACTGCAGCCCAGCCCACCCCCAGCTTACTCCCCAGCTTCGCCCACCTCCCCAGTAACTCCGTCTCTGTTTTCGCCTCAGCCCCCACTCCCCACCTCCCCAGTGGCACAGATCCTCCCATGTGGACACATCTCTTAGCTTTGAATGACCTCCAGGATCTTCTTGTCCCACATGACAAACTCAGCTTTCTCTTTCAAGCCTGAGCCAGCAGCCTTTCCTGAACTTTCCATGTAAGCCTCTCCGGTGCTTCTGTACCATGATTGGCCCCATGCCAGGACCCTGCTCCCCTCTCTCTCACCCAACACCTGAGTCCATTTGTTTTTCTGGACAGGTCCAGGGGCAGAATGGGAAAAGGCAGAAGGCCTCAAAGCTCTTAGCCCAGGAGCTAAGGGGTCCAGAGCCCTTCCATGTGGCTCTGCAGAGAGGTCTGTGGCCCTAAGTGTCCCCATGTCCCCTTCCCACCCCCTGATGAGCCAGGTCCTTCGCAGCTACAATGTCATGGACCTGACGAACACGACCTGCCAGGATCTTCAGATTGAAGTGACGGTCATGGGCCACGTCGAGTACACGAGTGAGTGTTGGGTCACGGGCTGTGGGTCTCTGAGGGGGTGGTGCCAGGGCTGAGCCACAGCGCTATCCCCTCGCAGTGGAGGCTGAGGAGGACTACGAGGAATACGAGTATGAGGACTCTCCAGCCGGGGATGACCCCGAGGCCCACTCCCGGCCCGTGACACCCCTGCAGCTCTTTGACGGTCGGAGGAACCGCCGGAGGAGGGAGGCCCCCAAGGCAGCTGAGGAACGGGAACCCAGGGTGCAGTACACTGTGTGCATCTGGTGAGCCCTGGGGTGGCCCTGGGCCTGTGGGTGCTGGGCTGGGAGGGGGAGGCAGCGCCGAGGTTGGGGCTGGGTGTCTGCAGCCTGGCCCCAGGCGGGGGCGACCCAGACAACAGGCACGTGTCTCCACAGGCGGACTGGCAAGGTGGGGCTGTCGGGCATGGCCATTGCGGACATCACCCTCCTGAGTGGATTTCACGCCCTGCGGGCTGACCTGGAGAAGGTGTGACCAGCCACCCAGAGGGGCCGCTTGTGCCCCCAGGAGCCCTGCCCCATCCCCGCAGCAGCCCTAGCTGCTGAGCCCTGTCACATGCAGGCGGCCAGGGGCTTCCTCCTTGTGACTCCCGGCTCCTGTTCCCCACAGCTGACCTCCCTCTCCGACCGATACGTGAGTCACTTTGAGACCGAGGGTCCCCACGTCCTGCTGTACTTCGACTCGGTGAGCAAGGAGGGTGACAGAGGGGCTCACAGCTGGCGCTGGGTTTCCTGAGCTCAAGTTAGGAGGATTCCCAGGAGGCAGGTGAATCAGCAGCTTCTGCTCTGGGAGAGAACTTGTGGTGTGAGCAGGGAGACAGGACAGGAGGGGGTCAGAGCCTTGGCCAGGGAGGTTCCCCGCTGCCTGCAGGGAGGCGGGGCTGCGCCCCTTCTGTGGCTTTGGGTCCAGTGCCAGTCAGCCAGGGAGGGCTTGAGAGAGCGCCTTTCTTAAATTTGAATTTATTCGTCGTGAGGGACTGCTTTTTTGTTTTGAACATCCTGTTTTTTTCTGTTTATGATGTTCAAGTGTTTTTGTTTTTTTTTTAAATGATGGTCGACCTACATGAGTTGTTTTTTTTTCCCATGGCCGTATTTGACTAACACAAAGTTATCAACTCTCTGATGGCCCTCCAAAAATTTCTTGGACGTTTGTTGTAACCTTTGGAGAGAAATGTGAAAAAGGCGTGTTAATACTCTGATACCATTCGCCATGTGTCTGTGGGTCGGGGAAGCCCTCCCTGCCCAGTGTGTGCAGAGGGGACAGACCCTGTTGGCTAGAGAAGCCAGGCAGAGTCTGGTTGAAGAAAATGAGGATGATGTCAAGTCAGGGAGCTTACCATGCAGCTTAGGAAGGAAACTCGTGTGCGATACTAGGCTGGACTGGAGCAGTGTGGCCATGAGGAGAGGGATCAGGGTCTACATGTGTGGCGGGTCAGAGAGGGCGGCAGAGGGCTAGCACTTGCTGGTACCTAGGAGATAAGTGAGGCGTTAGTTGTATCAGTGAGGCTAGGGAGAGGGTGAGTGGGTTTGGAGGGCAGGCAGTGGGAATTGGGACTGTTTAATGCCTTCTGTAAAAATCCCAATACAAGAATCAGGCTGAATATTTGATTCAGGAGCCACACGCCTGCAGAGTTCGGGGAGCGGTGAGAGCGCCCCAGGAGAGCACAAAGACGGGGAAGGGCCTGCACTGGGGCCTGTGCCTCTGCGAGGCACGAGCAGGAAGGTCAGAGTGACCAGGCCAGAACCAGGGGTGGTCTGGAAGCTGGCCCTGAGGGTAAGGAGAGTTCTGTGAAGAACGTGTCCATGAAGTGAGCCTCTGTGAAGCCGCTCAGGGACCCGGGGATGGGTGAGGCCACCATACTGGCCGTGAAGTCGGTAGAGGCCTTGGGGAGCAATGTTTAGAAATCCCGAGGCTGGAAGGTAACAAATGGTGAAGGACACTGCAGATAAGACCGACCGGAACCAAACAGGCCAAGCAAATCCATCATAGCGGTCTGTGAAAGCTCAGGGCCCTGAGGGGGGTCCCTGACTTCCCTCCACCCATCGCCCTCCATGGCAGGTCCCCACCTCCCGGGAGTGTGTGGGCTTTGGAGCTGTGCAGGAGGTGCCCGTGGGGCTGGTACAGCCGGCCAGTGCCGTCCTGTATGACTACTACAATCCCGGTGAGACGTCGGGGACTCTCGGGGGTGTGGGGTTAGGTGGCAGTGAGGGTGGCAAGGGAGTCCTGTGGGTCCATGGGACCGGGGAGGCAGGGTGAGGCGAGTGCCCTAATGAACACCCCTCTGCTTTTCTCCAGAGCACAAATGTTCTGTGTTTTATGGGGCACCACGTAAGAGCAAACTCTTGTCCACGTTGTGCTCTGCGGATGTGTGCCAGTGTGCTGAGGGTGAGACGCTGGGCTGGGGATCAGGGGTGGGAAGGCGGCGTGGCTGGGGCCTACACGGTCTCACCTGGGCCCCTGACTTCAGGGAAGTGCCCTCGACAGCGCCGAGCCCTGGAGCGTCGGCAGCAGGACGTGGAGGGTTACCGGATGAAATTCGCCTGCTATTCTCCCCGAGTGGACTACGGTCAGTCTTCCCGCCTGGGCCCTGGCCCTGACCCACCCTCAAGGTCTCTTAGGTTTGGCCTGCTCCTCTCAGGCCCGTGGGCAGCCTTGTCACTCTGCGCTGACCTCCCGTCCTCTTAGCCTCGGGATAACTAACCTTCCCTCCCTTCTCCTAAACCCCCCACAGGCTTCCAGGTTAAGGTTCTCCGAGAAGACAGCAGGGCCGCTTTCCGCCTCTTTGAGACCCGTATCACCCAAGTCCTGCATTTCAGTAAGAGCAGGACAATAAGTGGGCAGGGCTGGGGGCCATACTGGGGAGCTGAGGTCTGGCTTTGGGGCCTTGGGGCCTGGAAGAGTGAAACTGCAGCCAGTCTGAGCTCAAAGCCCCTCAGCCTCTTAGAAGCCCTGGGCTTGTCCACAGAGAGAAACGCAGTCCCACCTGCCCGCTGGGAGTGGTGAGGGTCAAATGGAGGCTCGGTGCAAAGCCCCCCGGCCCCCTGATGTCCCACCCCACCCTTCCCCTCTGATGACTCTGTGGACCTTCTCCCCTCAGCCAAAGATGCCAGGGCCACCGCTGATCAGAGCAGAAACTTCCTGGTCCGAGCCTCTTGCCGCCTTCAGTTGGAACCTGGGAAAGAATATCTGATCATGGGTCTGGATGGGGCCACTTACGACCTCAAGGGAGAGTGAGTTCTCGGGACCCCTCAGTCTTCTGCTCTGCCCACGCCTCTCGAGGGAAACGGTCCCCTGTGCCCTCAGAAGCCAGGTGCCTCAGGGTCTGCCCCTGACCCTCTGCTGACCCCTGCTGACTGCCCCTTTTCCCGCAGCCCCCAGTACTTGCTGGACTCCAACAGCTGGATCGAGGAGATGCCCTCTGAGCGCATGTGCCAGAGCACCCGCCATCGGACACCCTGTGCCCAGCTCAAGAGCTTCCTCCAGGAGTACGGCACGCAGGGCTGCCAGGTGTGAGGGCACTCTCCCAGCTTCTCCAGGAGGAGCCAGAGCTGTGGAAATATAGTGCCTGGACTCCCGCCGTGCCCTGTACCCTGACCAGAGCCCTAGGCAAAACCAGGGACTCAATAAAGGCCTTTGGCAGCAAAGTGTCCGTGTGTATCTCCGGGACTGAGACCAGCGTCCCCACAATCTGCTCCAGGTCCTGGGGAGCCCAGGCCAGGGTGGGCATCATCTAAGGCTCTCAGATCCTGGGTGACCCTTGTAGAGTCCAGCTCTGCCTGAACCCCTCTCCCCCCAGGCGACCCTGTGGGAGCTCAATGCCACATAGTGACTCTGGTGGGCAGCTGACCCTGCGCTCTGAGGATCCCGTGTCCGCACTGAAACCTCCCTTTTACTCTGCCCGCAGGGCACTCCCTGTGCCCGGCAGCCTGTCACCAGGGCCTCAGGCAGGGGGCTGCACACCAGGCACCTCAGCCCTTCTGCTTCATGAGCAGCTCCCCAGCCGCATGTCCCCCATTGTGGTCATGCACGCGGCACTTCTGGGGTCTTGCTTCTAACCGAGACCTGGTGTGTTGAAAGCCCGTTTGACATTGGATCCCTTTATCAGCAGTATTACGTAACTTTCCCAGAAATGTGCAGTCCTCAGGTCTGATGATGTCTTCATCCAGATACTGATTTCAAACAGACCGAAAGGCCGACTTTGGTGTTTCTCAATACTCTGAGGGAACTGCTGTTCCCCGGGATCAACCCTCCCCACTTGCCTGCCTAGCTCTCCGCCATTATGGCAGCACCTCTTGGGTCTTCAGGGCTAACCTAGAAATTCATCTCGAGGAATGTGCTGAGGTCATTTTTGAGGGAAACTGAGCTAACTCAGCAGCCTGCCAGTCAGTCATTCAACAGGAATTGTGGACCTCTCACTCCAGGCCATGCCCTGGTTCAGATCCCCATCTTCTGTGAATGGTGTGAGGTCAGGGAGCTGCACAGTTCTGTGCGGCCTCTGACCAGTCTGGGTGCATGTGAGAAGTGGTCCGGGGAGGCTTCCTGGAGGAGGTGACCTGTAAGTTGGACTCTGCAGGCTGAAAAGTCAAGCAAAGGGAGTTAGGAGTAGATGAGGGTATTTGAGGCAGAAGAAAGAACAGAGAAGGCCCCAAGGCTGGGGGCAGGACAGCACTTTTGGGGGCATTGCATATCATTTATCTTGTATGGAATTAGGATTTGGAGGTGGTATGGAAGAGACGGGGTTGACAAGGTACATGTGTCCGTTATGAAGTGCTGTTCACAAGCATGTCAGCAGTCCAGGTCATTCTCCATTCCATGAAACTTTGAGTAGTTCTGACCTGGGAATTCCCTGGTGGCCCAGTGGCTATGACTGCACTACCAATGCAAGGGGTCCAAGTTTGATCCCTGGTCAGGGAACTAATTCCCACATGCCACAAATAAGAGCCTCAACTGAAAAAAAAAAAAAATCCCGCATGTTGCAACAGCAGATCTAAGATTCCCAAAGCTGCAACTAAGACCATGTGTAACCAAATAAGTTAATAGTTTTTTTACAAAAGCGTTCTGACCTTCCTCAGTGTTTCAGAGGCTTCTTAGTTCTATTGTCCACATGGCCTGGTCATTGCCCATCAGATCTCACCCGAAATCTGGTCAGCATGGTGGTGGCATAAAGCCCCATATGAGAATCAAACATTCAGCTATAGTTGTGGCAAGACATGATCTAGGGCCTGAGGTCAACTATGAGGAAGGAGCTGGCTGTTGCTGCCCAATCCCAGAAATCCCAAGTTTTCTCCCTCCCAGTCCTGGGCCTGGGTCCAGGCTGAGCTGAACCTCTCCCATCAGGACCCCCAGGAGTGAACTCTTTAGGCTAGCTGGCACCACAGCTGGGATCTCGACCCAGGCTCTCTGGTGGCAGTCTTGCTCTGATTAAAGCTCTGAGGTCAGCTGGCAGAGAAAGGATGGGGTATTGGGGGATGTGTGGACTCAGGTCAGCTCTAAGCCCTCACCTCACCTCCTAGGTGCCCCAGCCTCCCACCGAGTCCTGCCACCCCTCGTAGCATGACCTCTCCTCTAAGTCCTTCAACTGCCCCCTCAGCCGCAACAGTGGCCACTGGTAGCCCTACTTAGTCCACTGGGACCCCACCCCTCATGGCAACAGCTCCCTGAAGAGGGCTGGGCCCCTGATCCCAGCTGTGGCTATCAAGTTCCTTCCTGAGGACGTTGGAATTGATGAGGGGCATGTTTGATCATGCCATTAAAGCCCTCTTGTCCTGGGGCTAGACCCGTATTCTGTGGAGTCTAACCCCGAAAGCAGTTCTGTGCCGCCTGCCCCTGGGAGCACGGGCAGCTTGACTGCAGAGTGGAAGGCCTGCCCCTGGGAGCACGGGCAGCTTGACTGCAGAGTGGAAGGCCTGCCCCTGGGAGCACGGGCAGCTTGACTGCAGAGTGGAAGGCCTGCCCCTGGGAGCACGGGCAGCTTGACTGCAGAGTGGAAGGCCTGCCCCTGGGAGCACGGGCAGCTTGACTGCAGAGTGGAAGGCCTGCCCCTGGGAGCACGGGCAGCTTGACTGCAGAGTGGAAGGCCTGCCCCTGGGAGCACGGGCAGCTTGACTGCAGAGTGGAAGGCCTGCCCCTGGGAGCACGGGCAGCTTGACTGCAGAGTGGAAGGCCTGCCCCTGGGAGCACGGGCAGCTTGACTGCAGAGTGGAAGGCCTGCCCCTGGGAGCACGGGCAGCTTGACTGCAGAGTGGAAGGCCTGCCCCTGGGAGCACGGGCAGCTTGACTGCAGAGTGGAAGGCCTGCCCCTGGGAGCACGGGCAGCTTGACTGCAGAGTGGAAGGCCTGCCCCTGGGAGCACGGGCAGCTTGACTGCAGAGTGGAAGGCCTGCCCCTGGGAGCACGGGCAGCTTGACTGCAGAGTGGAAGGCCTGCCCCTGGGAGCACGGGCAGCTTGACTGCAGAGTGGAAGGCCTGCCCCTGGGAGCACGGGCAGCTTGACTGCAGAGTGGAAGGCCTGCCCCTGGGAGCACGGGCAGCTTGACTGCAGAGTGGAAGGCCTGCCCCTGGGAGCACGGGCAGCTTGACTGCAGAGTGGAAGGCCTGCCCCTGGGAGCACGGGCAGCTTGACTGCAGAGTGGAAGGCCTGCCCCTGGGAGCACAGGCAGCTTGACTGCAGAGTGGGAGGAGGGGATTGTAGACAAAGAGGACGGAGGGGCTTCCCTGGTGGTCCAGTGGTTAAGAGTCCACCTGCCAGTGCAAAAAACGGGTTGGATCCCTGGCCTGGGAAGATCACACATGCTGTGAACCAGCCAGGCCTGTGGGCCCCATCGACTGACCCGAGTTCTGGAGCCCACGAGCCTCAACCGCTGAAGCCCACGTGCCTAGAGCTTGCGCCTCACAAGAGAAGCCCGAGTATCACAGCTGGAGCGTGCCCTCTGCTCGCCGCAGCTAGAGAGAGCCCAGGCGTGGCAATCCAGGCCCGTGCAGCCAGGAATAATCAGCAGATGAGAGAGCAGGCACGAGGAGTGAGGGGGCAGCCGTGTCTCTGGGGCTCTTCAGTTCACGGTCCCTGGCTTTCCAAGGCCAAGGAGGTCCCTTGTACTTGCCTGCTCTTGGATCTGTGAGATATCCCTGTATTTGTAGAACAATTCTTACTTTTGGCTCAAACTAGCTCAAGTGGGTCTCTTTTCCTTGCAACCAAAGAGCGTCAGGTACAGGGAATGTTTCCCCAAACTGGGGAAACATTTAATGTTTCTTGTTCAAGTTTTGAGAATATAAAGAAGCACTATTCCCGATGACACTAGGACTATAGGCGTAAACTGGGATAACACAAGCAAATCAGGACATGTGGTTCCCCTATCTGCAAGTTAAAAGAAAAAACCACATCTCTTTGATCTCATTTCCTGCTTCAAAGGCCATCTGGGAGGGCACATTAGGCGTGGGTTGTCATTCTTCTCTCTGAGACAAACCCCGTGGCAGGAAGCTGGTCCAAGGTAGCGGTGGGGGTGGGGTGGGGTGGGGGTGGGAAAGGGCTCATGGACACGTTTTCCTGAACGGTTGACAGAAAGCTGATTCTGGCTGTTGAAGAAGGTCAGGGTTGTATTTCCTTTCCTTTCTTCTTGATAGATGAATGGGAAAGGCCTGCTCTTTGATATTGGATTTTCCAAGGCCAAGAGGATGGATGCTACTCCAGGAATGTACTGTTTTGTGGGCGGGACAGCGGGCAAGGACCTGAGGGAAGGAGTCGAGGGAAGCTTCAGAACAGCCCGAGTAGCCAAGTGGCTGGAGGTGTCGAGAGCTCTAAGCGGCGGGGCCGGGACCTCTGCCCGGGTCTCCAGCCATGGTCCTCGCAGGGCTGCTGCTGCTGCTCACCCTGCTAGCCGGCGCTCACCTGCTGTGGGGCCGGTGGAAGCTCAGAAACCTCCACCTCCCACCTCGGGTCCCCGGCTTCCTGCACCTGCTGCAGCCCAACCTCCCCATCCATCTGCTGAGCCTGACTCAGAAACTCGGGCCTGTCTACAGGCTTCGCCTTGGGCTGCAAGGTGAGGGTCTGCTTCCTTCCTGGCCCACAACAGTGAGCAGGGTTGGGGGTGTGCTTTCCTGCTGACTTCCTGCTTTTCCTACCACTCCCCCCCGCCAGAGGTGGTGGTGCTGAACTCCAAGAGGACCATTGAGGAGGCTATGATCAGGAAGTGGGTGGACTTTGCCGGCAGACCCCAGATCCCATCCTGTAAGGGGTTGCTTGAGGGGAGAAGCAAGGCTTTGGGAGGCAGGGGAGGTCAGGCCTGTGGCTTCCTTGGTCAAGTTGACCCTCCCACCCCCAACCCCTGCTCGCAGACAAGCTGGTGTCTCAGCGCTGCCAGGACATCTCTCTGGGGGACTACTCTCTGCTCTGGAAGGCCCACAAGAAACTCACCCTCCGCAACCCCTCCCTGATCCTCTCCTGGTTCTGCACTGAAAGGATTTCCTCTTTTGGTAGGAGGACACCTTAGTACATGCCTTTCATGAATGTGTTCAGGACTTGATGAAGACCTGGGACCACTGGTCCATCCAGATTTTGGACACGGCTCCTTTTCTCAGGGTGAGGAGGCACAGCCCCGAAACGCCTGGTTTTGGGAGAAAGGGTGGGGATGGGGAACAGGCTTCCTTGCCAGCAGCTACACCTTCTTACTCTCTGCCCCAGTTCTTCCCCAACCCTGGGCTCTGGAGGCTGAAGAAGGCCATAGAGAACAGGGACCACATAGTGGAGAGGCAGCTGAGGCTCCACAAGGTGGGAACCGCGCGTGGACCGGGCTCCTCCTCGGCCGGCAGCAGTGACGCTACAGCCCAGAGCCAGGCAGCTTCTGGGCCATCCCTGCAGTCCTGGACCCAAGGCACCCTCTAAACGCTCTCCCCAAGCCAGGCACTCAGGCCGGCTCCTCCTCCCCTCCCCAGGAGAGCATGGTGGCCGGCCAGTGGAGGGATATGACGGACTACATGCTCCAGGGGGTAGGGAGGCAAAGAGTAGAAGAGGGCCCGGGGCAGCTCCTGGAAGGACACGTGCACATGTCTGTGGTGGACCTTTTCATCGGGGGCACTGAAACCACGGCCAGCACCCTCTCCTGGGCTGTGGCCTTCCTACTTCACCACCCCGAGGTATGCCCTGGAGGAGGCCAAAGGATCCTTCCTGCCAGCCTGGCCAGGGTGGTGGGAACCTAGCTCACTGATGGCAAGGCAGGCTGTGTTGTGGGGGATAGGACTGGGTGGGTCAGTGGGGTTGGCATGGGTTCTCCTACTTGGCACAAAGTCTCATGTGAGTTTCTCCAGGGAATGGTGGAAGTTTGGGCTTCCCTAGTGGCTTAGATGGTAAATAATCTGCTGCAATGCAGGAGACCTAGGTTCGACCCCTGGCTCGGGAAGACTCCCTGGAGAAAGGAATGGCAAACCATTCTAGTACTCTTGCCCGGAGAATTCCATGGTCAGGCTGTGTTGTGGGGGATAGGACTGGGTGGGTCAGTGGGGTTGGCATGGGTTCTCCTACTTGGCACAAAGTCTCATGTGAGTTTCTCCAGGGAATGGTGGAAGTTTGGGCTTCCCTAGTGGCTTAGATGGTAAATAATCTGCTGCAATGCAGGAGACCTAGGTTCGACCCCTGGCTCGGGAAGACTCCCTGGAGAAAGGAATGGCAAACCATTCTAGTACTCTTGCCCGGAGAATTCCATGGACAGAGGAGTCTGGAGGGTTGGACTTGCAAAGAGGGGGACACGACTGAGCGACTCACTCACACACACACACAGAGACACATGTGGTGGAGGCTGGCAGCTGGGGGCTGGCCAGTGCCAGGACTGGGGCTCCATTTCCCAGATTCAGCGCCGCCTTCAGGAGGAGTTGGATCGCGAGCTGGGCCCCGGAGCCTCGTGCTCCCGAGTCACTTACAAGGACCGCGCTCGGCTGCCTCTGCTCAACGCCACCATCGCGGAGGTGCTGCGCCTGCGGCCGGTCGTGCCCCTGGCCTTGCCTCACCGCACCACGCGGCCTAGCAGGTGACTCCGGAGGCCTAGGGATGAACGGCAGGGACCCAGCGGGGCCTCGGCGGGCCTCTAACTTAACCGTAACCCTCAGCATTTTCGGCTACGACATCCCTGAAGGCATGGTCGTTATCCCCAACCTCCAAGGTGCCCACCTGGATGAGACTGTCTGGGAGCAGCCGCACGAGTTCCGGCCGGGTGCGTGGTGGGGCGGGTGCCCGCGGTCGGGGGGTGGCGGTGCAGCGGGGCCCGTATCTGGCGGCCCCTGAGCCCGGATCGGTCCTTCCGCCCCGCAGACCGCTTCCTGGAGCCGGGCGCGAGCCCCAGCGCGCTGGCGTTTGGCTGCGGGGCGCGCGTGTGCCTGGGCGAGTCGCTGGCGCGCCTGGAACTCTTCGTGGTGCTCCAGCGACTGCTGCAGGCCTTCACCCTGCTGCCGCCGCCCCTGGGCGCCCTGCCGTCGCTGCAGCCGGATCCCTACTGCGGCGTCAACCTCAAGGTCCAGCCTTTCCAGGTGCGGCTGCAGCCCCGGGGGCCGGAGGCCGGGGCCTGGGAGGGCGCTACTGCCCAGTGATGGGGGAGGAGTTGGGGGAGGACTCGGCCAGTCACGTGCCTCGGTGTCTCCTTTTATTGCTCCCGTACGAACCCCTGCCCTCCCCCCTGTAAACATGGTGCTGTGAGATCGCGGGTGGAGAAGGCTTCCGCTGGTGGCTGGATGGTCAAGGTGGCCCCTGGCTCTTCTCTCGGCGCAACCCCTCAGTGCTCGGCAGTCATGGTGGGGCGCTGGAGGGGTGAGCGCGGCTCAGCCTCCCCTGCCCGGGGGCCGGTAGTTTCTTGGTCTCAGCTTCATTTCCGTGAAGGGCACTGAGAAATCGAAGCCCTTCCAGTAGTACCAGCTCACTCCCTGGGAAGGGGGTTGTTGGGAGAGAGTCAGTGTCAGCCGTTCAGCTCCTGCCTGCCCTCCCCTCTGGGGAGACGGTTCCAGAAATCAATCAGCCATTCTCCCTGTCTCCCCCTTTCCTTTTAAACCCTCAACTGCAAAGGACTGAAGCAGAATCGTGAGCCGTCCCTTTACATCCAATAAATCATCTCCTCCTCAAGATAACTTGGTGAGATTGGCATTATTGTTCCATTTCACAGGCGAGAGCCCTGAAGCGCTGGGCCATTCAACAACTTATCACACTGTGTGTCACAGACACCCAGGCAGGTGGAGCCCCAAGCACCCCCAGTTTGGTGTGGCCCCCCAGACCTCTCACCTGGTGGTCCACTGTGCTCCCATAAAGCCCGTTGAGGTTGGCATAGTGGCAGTTCCTGTACCACCAGGCCCCTCGGTAAGAGACGGCACAGGAGATGAGCAAATTGTTGGGGTCTCGGTCCCGGGCAGAGAAGACACTGCCGCTGTGGTAGCTCATGGAGTCCCCTGGCAGGGCGTGGAAGGAGCAATGAGGTCCTTTCCTCTCCTCTCCCAGCTCTCCCTGCCCGCCCCCCAGACTGAGACCTCACCTGCGGTGCCATGGTAGCCTTCCAGGTGGAGGCGGTAGTACTCATCGGCCGAGTCCACTTGGAAGGAGTCGTACTGGGCAAACACGGCCTCGTCCCCAGCCCGCAGGTCCACGCGCAAGGAGTAGTCACCGGCTTTGGTCAGGCTGTGCAGGGCCTCATTGCCTGTGGGTGGGGAGTTTGTGCTCGTGGGGCAGTGTGAGTCCACAGGGCCCCAGTCCCTTCCCTAGTCCCCCAGTCCCTGTGAGACACTCACCCAGCCAGAACTCCCCAGAGGTGTTCCCAAAACCATGGGCGTAGTCCTCCCAGTCCCTCCAGAAGTCCGTTTTTCCATCCATGCGGCGCTGGAATACCTGGAAAGCAGGTGGCGGTACCGTCAGCCTGTGGCTCCTGGCCTGGCAGCCCCTCCTGATACAGACCACGTGGGCTTGACTGCCACGCACCAGCCAGCCACCCCCATCGGTCTCCATGTCGCAAAACACGCTCAGGGGTCGCTCGCGGTTGCCATTGAGGAAGATGGTGGTGGTCCTTGATGTGCTGACCCCGTTCTGCATCTCCTCCCCACAGTCCCGGGGGAAGGGGATCCGCAGTCCACCTGGGGAGAGCAGTGTGGGGCAGGTTCTTTATCCAGATCCTAGACCCCCGCTACCCAAGCATCCCCCAGACTCAGGTCTCAGGGCCCGAGTACCAGTGGTGAAGGAAGTGGACACGGGGGGAGTGAAGCTGTCGCCCCACATGGCCCGGAGCCAGGTGCTGTAGGGGGTGGAGGGAAAGAGGCCGCGGAGCTGGTGAGAGGTGACCCCTCCTGGGAGCAGGATCTCCTGTGGAACAGACAAGGGGTGGTCAGGGGAGAGGGAGGTGGCGCCCACCCCAGAAGCCTCTGGACCGGAACCCAGGGAGGGAGTTGGCCTGAGGAGCAGGGCTTGGGGCACCTGGGTCTGTCCCCCTGGGGTGTTGAAGCTGAGCAGGTAACCAGTTGGGGAGACTTCGGGCGCTGTCCAAGTGAGCAGGGCTGTGCGGGGGGTCACTTCTTTGGCCTCCAAGTCCTGCGGTGCCTCCAATCCTGAGAGCGGGAGGAAGAGAAGGTGGAGATGAGGCCCTTCCTGGCTCTCCTGCTCCTCCCCCGCCCCCGTCCCATGCACCTCACGGACCACACCTGTGGTGAAGGTGATGCTGGCTGGGGAGGTGAAGTTGGGGCCCCGAAGGCCACGCAAGGTTGCCGTGTAGTTGGTGTGGGTCACCAGGCCCTGCAGGGGGTAGTCCACGGCGCTCCCAGGGGCTGAGGCCTGGAGGGAAGGGGCTGGGAGGGGGCTGGTATCAGCGCTGCCCTGCTGGAGCCCAGCCTGCCCTCTGCTCCCTCTCTCTGAACAAGTATCTCCCCAGAGGCCTCTACCAGCCTCACTCACCCCCTTGGGCTGTGACCTTGACGTCATAGGTATCCACTGGGGTCTGGGGGGGTTTCCAGTGCAGCAGGGCAGATTCATCAGTCAGGTTCAGTGCCCGCAGCCGGGTGGGGCCATCAGGAACTGGGAGCAGGGTGGAGGGAGGGCAGGGGCGGCGCTCAGAGCTGGTTCTGGCTGCTCTCTCCACCTGTCACCTTCCCAAACTCTGCTGCACCTCTTGTCTGCCACTGGAGCCTCCAACACCCCCATTCCCTTCCCCTTCCCCATTCAACTCCCACCAGTGCCCTCCCACCAGACCCCTACTTCCTGCCCGGGGTCCCAGTCCTGCTCACCTGTGGTCAGGAAGCCTGTGAGAGGCTCACTTTCCTCAAAGCCACGGACAGAGACCACAGTCACCTCGTACTGAGCTCCTGGGATCAGCCCCTCGAGTTTCTGGGTCCGGCCATCCACCTGCACACTCTGTGGCTCCCCTGGAAACACACAGTGGGCTGGGAGGTGGGGGTGGCCAGGGAGGCAAGGAGGAACGACGGGGTGGGCAGGGTGCCGGGGGAAAAGGGCAAGGACATAGGCCAAAGGGTATTACCTCCATCTGCCAGTTGGTAGGAAACTTTGAAGCCATCCACCCTGGATGTTGGGGGTGTCCAGCTGACCCTGGCTGAGGTCTCCCTGATTTCGCTGAATTGGAGGTCACGGGGGCTCTCCAGAACTGATGGGAGGGATGTGCGAAGGAATGACGATGAGGGCATGGGGTGGGGAGGCTCCTTCTTCAGGGGCCCCACAGCCTCCAGACATGCTCATCACCACCCCGCTTTTCTCTGGACCTAGTAATGGAAGCTGCTGTGCGGATTCCAAGCTCTCCAGCACTCACCAACTCCCGCTCTGGCTGTGGCACTAGGTCCCACCCTACAAAGTACAAGACCCCCACTTTGGGGCAGGGCGCCTATGTGCCCAGGATGGAGCCTCACCTGGGCTGAGGGTCCGGGCTGTGCCCTGGATGCTGTCGGCCTTGTGGGGCCCGCGCAGCCCGTACAATGTAAGGGTGTACAGGGTCCCTGGGTGCAGGTCCCGCAGCATGGCTGAGCGCCGTGTCCCTGGCACTGTCAGCTCCCGCTGCAGCAGGGGACGTAGCTGTGCTTCCAGGGTGCTTGGAGATGGGACTCCGAAGCGGAGCAGGAAGGAGTCAAAGGCCTCCGGTGGGGCCTCCCAGCTGAGCCGCAGTGAACTCGTGGTCACATCCGTCACCGACAGGTGAGACAGCCTGGGCCCGGGCTCTCCGGGTGTCTGACCCGCAGGAACTGGCCCTGCAGAGTGGGTGGGAGAGAAGGGTTTGGAGACAGAAGTATACCAGCTAGGTGCCCTGCGGCTGGTCCCTTCCTGGCCCTCATTTCCTTTCTGTAAAGTGGGGCTAATGAGGGGCTGCCACCCATAATGACAGGTCAGACCCATAATGACAACACGTGTGTAGGGCCAAGGTCTGCCGGAGCGCCCCTTCCTCCCTCCATGGCACCCCCCTCATGTTCTTTCCCCGTGGGCACCACTGCTGGGCAGCCCCTTTTGCCTTCCCAGTCCCAGACTAGAGGCAGCCAAGGCCAGGAGGCCAGTCCCTCTCCGGGCAGTACCTGTGGTGCCCTCAGCTGAGACGGGCCCCAAGCGCTTCCCTTCGTGGAGGCCGTAGAGGAAGAACTCGTAGGAGGTGCTGGGCTCCAGGCCTGACACGAGGACCTTGTTCTGGTCGCCCCCCACGAGCAAGGCCTGGGGCTGCCCATCTGTGTCCCGATACTGGACCACGAAGGAGTCAAAGGGGCCCTGGACCACGCTCCAGGAGAGGCGCAGGGAGTCCGGGGACACGTCCCTCACTGCCAGCACCCCTAGGCGGGGCCTGTCAGAGGGCTTGGGGGCTCCCGTGGCTGCGCGCCAGGGCGCTGGTGTATCCTCTTCTGGGGCTGTGTGGGAGAAGGCCAGGAAGAAGCTGAGTGCAGGGCGGGGGGTGCAGAGGGGCCCTGTCCTCCATCTCACCTTCCAGAGAGGGTCAGGGCTGAGGCGGGGTTGGGGGGCACTTTTCCATCCTGGCCACAGCAGCCAAGTGCAGAGCAGACAGGGACGCAGGCTCTCCTAGCGCCTTCCTTCTCCAGAAGCTGCTGCATCCCTGCTGAGACCCCGCCCCCCGCTCCCCACCTCACCTGGGCCACTCTGAGCGCCAGCCCAGTTGCCCCATGGCCTCTGTGTGGGGCTCCTATGCTGCCTGAATCCTTTGCTTGTTTTCTCCTTCTCTGCCCCAGGTCTCAGCGTGCCCCACTCTAGATGTCTGCACAGGCCCTGCTCCCTCACCAACTCCCAGAGTGGCCTGAGCCGCGGCCTGAGGCAGGACTCACTCAGTCCCTCCCTGAGCTCAAGGCACATGGGCCTCCCTGCTGAGAAGGCCTGAGGATGGAACTGGCAGGAAAGCTTGGAGAGCGACTCCCACCAGCCAGGCTGATGCGGGGCTGGAGGGGAGGGCACGATATTAGAAAGCCTGGAAGGGGAACTCCATCAGTGCAGTCACTCCTATTGCTCTCTATGCTCCTTGCCTGCCTTGTTTTCCAGTAATTTTCCACTTGAGAAAATGCTCCTGACTCATCCACAGGAGGGGGTTTGTCTCTGCTGGGAGGTAAGACATGACCCAGTAGGGTGATAGGGAGCAGCTGGCAGCTGTGGGGCTGGAGGCAGGGGATGGGGAGGGGAGGCGGGAGGTTAGGGACCCTTGCCAGGGCTTTGTCTTTCTGCTTGTCTTGGCTCTGCTTTTGACGGATCCCTCGATCACTGTTCCAAGGCTCTTCCTCCTGAGCCCCTTGCACCTTCACCTTGACCACTCCTGCCTGGCCTGCAGCACAGAGGCCTGGGGACACGCACTCAGGCCAGTTTGCAGGGACCGAGCAGCACGGCCTCCTGCTCACCTGTCATTCCCAAGACAGAGGCGGGGCCCAGGCGCTGTCCTCCGAGGAGCCCGTAGAGCAGAAACTTGTATTTCCTGCCGGGCTCCAGGCCCTCTACGGTGAACTCCCTCTGGTCTGCGGCCACAGGCACCATCCGGGGCTGCCCATCTGTGCCCCTGTACTGGACCACGAAGGAGTCAAAGGGGCCCCGGGCCACCGTCCATGAGAGGCGCAGGGAGCCTGGGGTCTCATCCGTCACCGTCAGCTCCCCCAGGTGGGGTGGGGGCTGTCGTTCCTTCTCCAGGGGGGCTGTGAGGAGAGTGGGAGCAGGGGAGAAACCCTTAAGTGAGAGGTGCCTTCATCTCGGCCCTGGCAACTTCTGGAAGGAGAGAGGGTCCTCCCGCAACCTGCGGAGACCGTCTGTCCCAGCCCTGCCCTTCCAAAGGAGCCCAGTTTCCTCCTCTGGGGGCCACTGCCCGAACTTCTGGCCCCCACTGCCTCCCCTCAGTGATGAGGGCGCAGTAAGTGCAGAAAAGATCACCTCATGAGAGAGGGCAGGCTGGGGTGGCAGGAAGGGCCTCAGTTTCCCCTGACCCCTGGCCCCCAGAGCCGGGAATGTGGCCAGAGCTGAGAAAGGCGCCCAGAGGATGTCTAGGTTGTCAGGGAGACGCCCCCAAACAGTCAGAGCTGGTCTGGGCAGCCAGCCAAGCTCCCGGGCTCCCATTGCTGGCCATGACCTCCCCCTGCCTTGCCATCATCCTGGGCTCTCCTTGCCACCTGCTTTTAGTCGGCAATAACTCCACTAGAGCAGGGTGGCCGGGTAGGCCGGGGGAGAAGCCAGGGGCAGAGCCGAGAGGACAAAGGGCAGAGTGGAGCACAAAAGGGACTTGTCTAGGTGGGCATGGGTGCTGACTGATGAGGGTTGGAGGAGCCTGTATCCAGTCTCCACAGTGAGGGTTTGGGGAAGATAATTATGGAGTCTGAGACCCCCAGGCCCCAACTGGCCATGTGCCCCATCCTTGTCTGGCCAGGGTGACTCATGGTCCTAGAGGTGGGGTAAGGGTCAGTGACCCACCTCCACCCCTTCCTCAAGGGGCTGAGTCATGGTCACAAGACACTAGATTTTTCCATGGTCTTTCTGCAGCCAAACCCTCCCATATTTTCCACCTCTTGCCATAGAACTGGAATGGAGGGAGGAGAATGTGAACATTTATTGAGCCCCATTAGATATTATTCATAACCATTATGCAGGTCTGGAAACTGAGGCACAAGGGAAAAAGTGGCCTGTCCAAGCCAACATAGCTGGCAATCAGAAATTGAACACAGGTCTGTTTGGCTCCAAAGTCTGAGTTCTTTTTATTATATTGCCAATAAGAGATTGAAGGAAATAAATGCTTAGAATAGTGCCTGGCATTCAGTAGGGACTCAATAAATATTTGCTTTTGGTGTTATGATTGCCATGTCGAAATCCTCGGGGCCAGCTCTGGGGGCTCAGATGAAAGACAACTCTGGAAAAGGCCGCGGGTGGGGGGACCCGGGGCTCACCTGTGCTGCCTTCAGCGGAGATGGGGCCCAGTCGTTTCCTGCCTACCAGCCCATAGAGCAGGAACTTGTATTTCCTACTGGGCTCCAGGCCGGGGATGGTGACCTCGCGCTGGTCGGTGGCCACAGGCACCATGCGGGGCTGCCCGTCCCTGTCCTTGTACTGGACCACGAAGGAGTCAAATTCACCTTCAGGGACTGTCCAGGAGAGGCCCACGGAGTCCGGGGTCACATTTGTCACTGTCAGCTCCCCCAGGCGGGGAGCAGGTTTCGTGTCTGGGACTGGACAAGAGAGAGGTGCGTGGAATGTGACAGAAATGAAGCAGGCAGCCTCCTCAGAGTGCTAGGGTCTAGGTGCCGGCTCTGGGTGCTGGGAGCGGGTGACAAGGTCACAGGTCAGGCAGAGGGGAGGCAGAGGGGTAGGGATTAAAGAAGGGCCAGGGAAGAAAACAAGTGTCCCTGGAGACATAGGAGGAGTAGGATGGGAATGAGATGGTAACTGGGTACTCAGGACTTGGATTTCACTGAACCCGGTAAATAAATGGGTCTGGGGTGTGGAGCATGGAAATGTGAAATTCCACAAGGGAGTGGAGGGTGGTCAGGTGGCTACAGGGCAAAGGTGGCCCCCAGCCCTCACTCACGAGTCTTCGCGTCTGCAGAGACTGGGCCGTGTCGTTTCTCATCCCGGAGTCCGAACAAGAGGAACTTGTACTTGCGGCCGGGGGCCAGACTCAAAACTGTGACCTCCCGGAGGTCTCCAGCCACGGGCACTGCCTGGGGCTGCCCCTGCACATCCTTATACTGGACCAGGAAGGCATCAAAGGGCCCCTGCTCCACCGTCCATGAGAGACGCGCTGTGTCCGAGGTCACGGCTGCCACCGCCAGCTCCCCTAGGCGGGGTGCCAGGGGGCGCTCTGTAGTCAGGGAGGCTGGAACAGAGCAGAGGAGGCTGTGGTCAGTGACAGGACCCTGGGCCAGAGAGGGGGCGCTGCTCCCTGGCTGTGAAATGACCATTTGCAGCAAATCTTAGCTGCTTCATGTGTCCCAGGTACTGCTGTAGGCAGTTCGCAAATAGTGCATTTAATCCTCACACAGCCGCTGAAGTAGGTGCTTTTATCCACAGCACCCTTGTTGTGTAGACATCCGTGGTGCAGAGAGGTTAAGAAACATTTGCAAAATGAGTACCTTCAGAGCAGGATTTAACTTAGAGAGCCTGGTTCTCCATCTGTACGCCAAGCCGCTAAAATGCTTGGTCGGGGAGGCTGAGGAAGCCACACATGAATACCCGAGCAGGTCTGAGGGTCCAGATCATGAAGAAAGCTGAAATGTGTGGGGCAGAGGCTACCTGCCGAGCTGACCCTGAGCACATCGTCCATCAATCCTCACGCAGTTCGAGCATGGGGTGGGATCCCTCAGCACCACGTGAGGAAAGAGAACAGGCCCCGTCTGCGAGAAGTGCTGATGTCCCAAAGAGGGAAACACGAGGGCGGCAGAGGGAAACCAGGGCTTGGGGCTCGCTCTCCTACTCACCGGTCACGCCCACGGTGGACGCGGGGCCCACGCGCCGCCCCCCGTGCAGGCCGTACAGGTGCATCTTGTACTTGCGTCCGGGCTCCAGGCCCCCAACGGTCACCTCAGTCTCCTGGCCCCCGACACGTACCACCTGGGGCCCGTCCCTGCCCTTGTACTGGACGGTGAAGGAGTCGAAGTGGCCCTGGGGGACGGTCCAGGAGAGGCTCAGCGAGTCTGGGGAGGATCCCGTCACCGTCAGCTCCCCCAGGAGGGGCTCCTCGGGGGGCTCCGGGGCCTCTGTGCTGGGCTCCGTGGGGCTGGGGGTCTCCTCCACCTCTGTGGGGCTGGGGGTCTCCTCCTCCACCTCTGTGGGGCTGGGGGTTTCTTCCTCTGCAGCTGAGAAGGAGGGACACACAGAGGGTGAGGCAGGGTACCCAGGAGATGTCCTTGGGTCTCCTCCTAAGCCATGGTCCCCACTGGGGACCCTGAGGTCAGTTCAGAGAAGCCTAAGGAGGCTGGTGGTCCTGCTCGGTCCACACCTCACAGACATGCCTGGAGTCTCTGGGGTCAGCTGTGGGGACCAGGACCACCACCAGCATGGCTCACAGAGGCCCTTCTCTGCCCAGGAGGACGCACTAGTCCTCAGGGAGCCCAGGGGAGGCACAAAGAGCACCACGGCTCAGCCTCGAGGAGAGGGGCCTCCCACGCTCCACTCCCCCTTCACCTGAGAAGGTGATCTCCCCACTAGGTCCCATCCTGGGGCTCCCACCATCACTCACTGGTCACCCCGATGACAGAGATGGGGCCCAAGCGCTGGCGGTCGTGGAAGCCGTACAGGTGCATCTTGTACTTGTGGTCTGGCTCCAGGCCCGAGATGGTGACCCCGTCCTCGTCCCCGGGCACCCTCACCGCCTTGGGCTGCCCGTCCCCATTCTTGTACTGGATCAGGAAGTGGTCGAACTGGCCCTCGGGGACGGTCCAGGAGAGGCTCAGGGAGTCGGGGGTGGCATCCGTCACGGTCACCTCCCCCAGGCGGGGCTTGGAGGGAGGTTCGGGGACCGCGGTGGAGGGGGTTTGGGTGGTCACAGCATCGTAGTCCGGAGCTGCACAGAGACATACAGGATAGGTGAGGTCTCCTCAGTCCTCATTCAGCATATAAAGGGGTGTATTACAAAAACAAAATAATAAGATACAGGACATGTCCATCCACAGGAGCTCTAACTCCTCTTTCTCTTGACTCTTTCTTTCTGGTCCCTTTAATGTCGGCCTTCCTGGCACCTGAGCCTCATCTGTCCTGCTCTCACCCATACCTACCAGCACCCTTCCTCACACGCAGGCCCACGTGGCCACTGTGCCCTGGGCCTCCCTCCCCTGTGGTCTCGCAGCATCTCAACTCCTCCTTTTGGCTCATGTCTTGGCCCTTGAGCAGCTCAGAAGCCCCATCCCCCTTCTCTAATCAGAAACCTGGAGTCTTCTTGGATCCGGTCCTGTCGCCATCTGCCGTCTTCCCAGGTGGCGCTAGCGGTAAAGAACCTGCCTGCCAATGCAGGAGACTAAGAGATGCGGGTTCAGCTCCTGGGTCAGGAAGATCCCCTGGAGGAGGCGTGGCAACCCACTCCAGTATTCCTGCCTGGAGAGTCCCAGGGACAGAGGAGCCTGGCGGGCTCAGACGCGACTGAAGCGACTTAGCACGCACCAGCTGCCGTAAGACTCAGATTCTCTCTCTGGAGTCCTCCCTCTGTCCGATCCTCTCTTTGGAGTCCTCCCTCTGTCCGATTCTCTCTCTGGAGTCCTCCCTCTGTCCGATTCTCTCTCTGGAGTCCCTCCTGCATCTTTTCACTCCCCACACCTGCAGCCCCGCCACCCTGTCTGGGACGCCCTTACCTGTCACCTGGGTTACCACCTCCCGCCTCCACCTGTTCTTCACAGGGAGCCAGAATGAGTCTTTGAAAGCACATCCGAGGGTCTCAGTCTTGGCACAAAACTGTGAAGCAGTCTTCTCTATTCTGGGAGAGCAATTCCTGGCTTCCTGAGCAGCCCCAACCTCTCTACCCCCATCTCAAGACTCTCTCTCCCACTCCAAGAATTTTGTACAAAATCCTCTCCTGTGCCATGGTCTTCTTAGTACTGAGACCTTTCATCCTGTCTGTAAGTGTCACCAAGATAAAGCCTGCTGGTCGTCAAGTCTCAGCTGTCCCGTGGGAACCCGTGGATACCCGTGGGCAGGCAGGCTAGTGTTGGCCTCACTGCCCAGTTTTGGCCTGGCCGTGGGGCTTCCCGTCACCTACACATCCTCCTTTGCTGGTCCACAGCCTGTCTGTGAGCCCCATAGGATAAGAACTGGTTTCTCTGCCATGTTCAAGGTTTATCTCAGTGAACTTCCTCAGTGCTTAGCTCAGGCCACCCACATCTTTCTTGAACCACTGGTGTCCCAAGTCTGTTAACACCCAAACTGTGCGGCTAGGTGGCGTTTCAGTCAAGACACTAAATTCTGAGCACACTCCTGCCTTCCGTCACAGCCTCCAGTGAACTACATAGAGGCTGAGCTTGCCTGAGCTACTGTGAGGACTCAGGCGTGCAAGCACGATTCTGTCTGATAGAATCTAAGGAAGTGTCCCGTTGCTTTGTGAGGAGCTTTAGCAGAGTGTGGTCCCTGGAGCAGCAGCATCAGCATCAGGAAGGACTTTAGAGATCCAGTGTGTCCAGCCCCAGCCCAAACCTGCCAAACCCGAATCCGCCTTTTAACAAGAAGCCTCGACCATCTGATGTTCTGGGAAAGACAGGCTGCTGAGAATATTCATATTTTCATCAAGATGGGGATAAACTCTTCCAGGACCCGTCCTCCCCATCCCGCACCCCATGCTCCCCACCTCACTCCCCGCCCTCACTCACCGGTCACGCCCACGGTGGATGCGGGGCCCACGCGCCGCCCCCCGTGCAGGCCGTACAGGTGCATCTTGTATTTGCGTCCGGGCTCCAGGCCCCCAACGGTCACCTCAGTCTCCTGGCCCCCGACACGTACCACCTGGGGCCCATCCCTGCCCTTGTACTGGACGGTGAAGGAGTCGAAGTGGCCCTGGGGGACGGTCCAGGAGAGGCTCAGCGAGTCTGGGGAGGATCCCGTCACCATCAGCTCCCCCAGGAGGGGCTCCTCGGGGGGCTCTGGGGCCTCTGTGCTGGGCTCCGTGGGGCTGGGGGTCTCCTCCACAACCTCCTGAGGGTCTGAGAAAAGAGATTGGGGGCAGAGGCTTAGATGGCGACTTGCTTTGACGTCTGCTGATATCAACAGAGACAACCAGCGAAACATCCAGTGAAACACTCCTCAAGCTGCAGGCCTGGAGGCTCACGCAGCCTCTGGGTGCAGCATTCGGTGCCTCCACGCAGGGGAGACCGAGACACGCCCGACCCCGTGACATACTGGCTGGCAGGCACCATGAACCTTCAGAAGGCAATTCGGACATGCATGTCGGGAGCCAAAATACTGCTCATTTCCTTTGAACCAATAATCTCATTTCTGGGCAGCTATCCTAAGAAAATTATTAAAAAGCAGGAAAAGTTGTATCATGGGAGTTCATTTTGGGATTATTCATGACAGCAAGATGTGTCAGGACTCCAAAGGAACCACAGAAGAAGATTAATTTTGTTATGGCACTTTCACCATGAAGCATCGAATGACCATTAAAATGATGATTAATGACGGTTGTGTAGCCACAGGATAAAAGCTCTCAGTGTAACTTAGGTACAAAAAAGTTAAGAGCCAAGAATTACATGAACACTCTGCAACCTGAAAACATGCAGGCATGGAAACCACAGAAAGAGGGAGTGTTACACACATTGTTATGAATGGTGGCTCTGGGGTCAGAAAGTGGTCCGATGAGAGATTGTTTCCCCTGCTTTCCAAACTTTCCATCATGCTGCTCTATGCTTTTCAGAGAAAAAATACAGACTTAAAAAGAAACTCTGGATTATAAAAATTAGTAGTGTGGTGGTGGATGTGGAGTAGGGACATGGGTCCCTCTGTGCTTTTCGCATATGCTTGTGATTTGCATGATAGGGGGCCCTCTGTCCGAAGT
Source organism: Oreotragus oreotragus (assembly GCA_006410675.1). NCBI lineage: Eukaryota > Metazoa > Chordata > Mammalia > Artiodactyla > Bovidae > Oreotragus > Oreotragus oreotragus. Next base: position 139,975 of record SJYX01023998.1, read on the forward strand.
GTCTTCAGGAGGGGAGAGTGAGACTCACAGAGACAGCTGACTCACCCCACAAAAGACTGACTCTCAGGAGCTGGGTTCTCCCATGTGCATAAGACAGCTGACAGTGACTTTGAAAAGCCACCCTGACTACAAGCGGGGAATTTAATCCCCCTTGCGGCTTTTCTTTTCTTCATTTTTTAGAGACTAGAAATTGTAACTTTTTCATAATCATCAATGAAATCAATTGCAAGAATGATGAGCGGAAAAGATGGAAGGAATACAAAAGAGGAGACGATGTATTGGAAAAAAATTTCCTGAGTATAAAAGAAAAACTGCTTGTCACTTAAGAAAATGTAAATGACACAGAACAGAACAAAATGGGAAAAAAAGCACAATGGGAAAAATAAAAGCAAAATGGGAAAAATATTCTATTGTGTCCCACAAGTCATGCATCCCGTGGGATGTTTCCTTCCAGTTGTCTTACTATGCAACTTATTTTCAAGTGGTTTTGATTAGCCTCCTTACAAACATTGTAAACTCTTATTTCATTGTAAAGCATAAAGTAATTGTCTTATGTTTAAACATTTCAATGATGCCATAGGTCATTTTACAGATTGTTGTCTAATTACTTAATCATCTCAGTGTGGTTGGATGTTGGGTTGTTTCTTTCATTCTTTTTTTTTTCCCTTGTAACAAAGAATGCTGTGATTTGTGATTAAGATGGAAAGAAAAGAAAATTCTAGTGAAGTCAAGCTTGGTCTGAGCCTGACACATTTCACCCTTCGAGGCAGCCAGTGACTGACCATCAGAGGAGGTCATGCTACTGTGGACAATGAGGCTGTGGATTGACAATGGCCAGACCACTACACACGGGTCATGGCCCAGGGCCATGGAGGAACGGCATAAAAGGGGTTCAAGGTCTGGTGAAACAACAGAACAGTCAACCAGGTCACCCATGAGGAAAAGGTATTTCCACCCCGGAGACCCCTGAGCCCCACCCTCACTCACCGGTCACGCCCACGGTGGATGCGGGGCCCACGCGCCGCCCCCCGTGCAGGCCGTACAGGTGCATCTTGTACTTGCGTCCGGGCTCCAGGCCCCCAACGGTTACCTCAGTCTCCTGGCCCCCGACACGTACCACCTGGGGCCCGTCCCTGCCCTTGTACTGGACGGTGAAGGAGTCGAAGTGGCCCTGGGGGACGGTCCAGGAGAGGCTCAGCGAGTCCAGGGAGGCTCCCGTCACCGTCAGCTCCCCCAGGAGGGGCTCCTCGGGGGGCTCTGTAGCCTCTGTGCTGGGTTCTGTGGGGCTGGGGGTCTCCTCCATCTCTGTGGAGCTGGGGGTCTCCTCCACCTCTGTGGGGCTGGGGGTCTCCTTCTCTGCAGCTGAGAAGGAGGGACACAGAGAGGTGAGGCAGGGTCCCCAGGAGACATCCTTAGTCTCCTCCTAAGCCTTGGCTTTGACTCCGGGCCCTGCAGTCAGTTCAGAGGAGCCGGTCCTTGGGGCTGGGTGGTCCTGCTCGGTCCACACCTCACAGACATTCCCTGAGCCCCTGGGGTCAGCTGTGGGGACCAGGGCCGCCACCAGCATGGCTCACAGAGGCCCTTCTCTGCCCAGGAGGACACACAAAGGTCACCATGGCTCAGCCTCGAGGAGGGGGGCCTCCCACACCCCACTCCTCCATCACCTGAGGGGGTGATCCTCCCACTAGGTCCCATCCTGGGGCTCCCACCATCACTCACTGGTCACCCCGATGACAGAGACGGGGCCCACGCGCTGGCGGTCGTGGAAGCCGTACAGGTTCATCTTGTACTTGTGGTCTGGCTCCAGGCCCGAGATGGTGACCCCGTCCTCGTCCCCGGGCACCCTCACCGCCTTGGGCTGCCCATCCCCGTTCTTGTATTGGACTAGGAAGTGGTCGAACTGGCCCTCGGGGACGGTCCAGGAGAGGCTCAGGGAGTCGGGGGTGGCGTCCGTCACGGTCACCTCCCCCAGGCGGGGCTTGATGGGAGGCTCAGGAGCTGCAGTGGGCAGGTCTGTTGGGGCTGGGGTCATTTCTTGGTCTTTTTCTGAGGCTGGATCAGGAGACAAAGAGAATGGTGACATGCTTCCTGAGCTCCCTCCTAACAGGATGGATTCTGGGATTTCTCCGAGACACACCAGGGCCCTGAAGCTGGGATGCCAGTGCCCCAGGGTTAAGACTTCATTTCCCTAGTGTAAACGTTCAGCCGGTAAGGTGGGATGCCGCTGACCTCAGCACGTGCGGCATGGAACCTGCAGGAGCTGCTGAGCGAGTTCACTTAGTGGGTCAGGACTCATGCTTTGTAACAGCACGTCTAGCAGACACGTCGCATCAGGAGGTGCCTGTGCTCAGGTTCCTAAGTATTTTCCTTTAATACCTCCTCTGGTTTAGAAGGCTTTTCTGAGCACTTGAGAATCTAATTTAGATTCCACAGTTGACAGCAGAGATGAGACCACAGGAAATCAGATCATCTTTGCAGTTGGGTTGCTTGGGGACCTCGTATTAATTCTCTTGCCAGTTTATGGCAGGGACGATCCGTCACACCCACAGATTTCTTTTGTCTTTCCTGTTCTGCATAGAGGTTTTTTCTGGCTTAATAGCTGAATTATAAAATCATCGTGTTTCAGATCCCAATTGTGTTTGGGAACCAGGTTTTAAGCATGTTGCAGGTAATAGCCGGGGAAGGCAACGGCACCCCACCCCAGTACTCTTGCCTGGAAAATACAATGGACGGAGTAGCCTGGTGGGCTGCAGTCCATGGGGTCGCTAACAGTCGGACAGACTGAGCGACTTCACTTTCACTTTTCTCTTTCATGCATTGGAGAAGGAAATGGCAACCCACTCCAGTATTCTTGCCTGGAGAATCCCAGGGATGGGGGAGCCTGGTGGGCTGCCGTCTATGGGGTCACACAGAGTCGGACACGACT
>SJYX01023998.1:145023-205510 GCA_006410675.1 Oreotragus oreotragus
GGGTCGCAAGAGTTGGACACAGCTTAGCGACTAAGCCAGCATGACTAGTATGAACCGCTGAAGTAACAGTATCCGTGATAGCAGGGTTCCGTGTTGACATAGAACCCATGCGTATCAGTATCAAATACAATTTTACTCAGTGAAATCAATAATTATGAGAATTCACCCAAGGGTTTTTAGTAACTAATTTTCTCCCTCAAGAGGAGGAGCTGTAGTTACCAAACACTGTGGGTGAGCCAAGCCACACCCACGCTGCCAGACAGGTAGGGTATTCTTTCTGCAAGGATGCCGAAAGGGAGGCACAGAGAGGCTGGTGACTCTCTCGAGGTCACACAGCTCTAAGGGGCTGAGAACAGGGCCAGCCCCAGGTCTGCCTGAGTCTATTATTTTCTTGGCATCTTCCCTCTTCAAGGACTCAAAAAGCGTAACGGGCGAGACAGCTAAAGTGACACCAAGGCTGGAGTAAAGACAGGCACAGAACTACTCCCAGGAGCTCGGGAGGCTCAGGCTCAAGAGCAGCAGGAGAACAACACGAGCACTGGCAATTAAAGGGAAACAGCCCAGCGCAGGGCCAGTGTCCTGCTGCACACTCACCAGTTAAACCGACAGCGGAGACGGGGCCCACGCGCTGGCGGTCGTGGAAGCCGTACAGGTTCATCTTGTACTTGTGGTCTGGCTCCAGGCCCGAGATGGTGACCCCATCCTCATCCCCGGGCACCCTCACCGCCTTGGGCTGCCCGTCCCCATTCTTGTATTGGACTAGGAAGTGGTCGAACTGGCCCTCGGGGACGGTCCAGGAGAGGCTCAGGGAGTNGGGCCAGTGTCCTGCTGCACACTCACCAGTTAAACCGACAGCGGAGACGGGGCCCACGCGCTGGCGGTCGTGGAAGCCGTACAGGTTCATCTTGTACTTGTGGTCTGGCTCCAGGCCCGAGATGGTGACCCCATCCTCATCCCCGGGCACCCTCACCGCCTTGGGCTGCCCGTCCCCATTCTTGTATTGGACTAGGAAGTGGTCGAACTGGCCCTCGGGGACGGTCCAGGAGAGGCTCAGGGAGTCGGGGGTGGCGTCTGTCACAGTCAGCGCCCCCAGCTGTGGCTTCAAAGGAGGGCTAGCAGGTGGCTCCTCTTCCAGGGCTGGGGAGAGAGGCAAACGGAATCGTTCCTGCGGAGGCCCTGCCCTCCTGGGTTCAGGCAGAAGGTGGGCCAGCTCCGTGGGCCCAACTTCAGATCCAGCTGCACTTGTGGCCGCCACAGTCTCTTTGTGCCCTCCTTATGGCCCATCCAATGTGCCAAGGGGCCTCTTGCCTCGATGCCTGAATGTTCTTTCCCCAGATGTCTGCATGGTTCATGTTCACACCTCCTTTAAGTCTTCATTCAAATGTCAGCTTCTCTCTAGGGCCTTTCCTGCCCACCCTATTAAAAATCCCAGTTCTCCCAATTGCAGCCTGTCTTTCTTAATTGGATCTGATTCCAGTAAAAAAAATTGCAAAAGAACAATTAGGACACCATCAGGAAGGTGAGTGCTTACGCGCTCAGTCATGTTCAACTCTTTGTGACCCCATGGACTGTGATGTAGCCTGCCAGGCTCCTCTGTCCATGTGGGTTCTCCAGGCAACAGTACTGGAGTAGGTTGCCATGCCCTCCCCCAGGGGGTCTTCCTAACCCAGGGATTGAACCTAGATCTTCTGCATTGCAGGCGGATTCTTTACGTCTGAGCCACCAGGGAATCAGGAAACTAGTAAGACCCGAATATCTGGTTTTTAAAGGCACAATCACTGTGTCATAGTTACTTTTAAGTGGTCTTTTTGAAAAGAGCAGTACACTTAAATACGTAATGATGAAGTAAAGAGTGTATAGAATACGTTTTAAAATATTACAGCAGTGTATCCACACAATGGAGTATTATTTGACTATAAAGGAATGAAGTACTGCTACGTGCCACAACACAGATCAACCACAAAAATGTGCTGAAATGTGGTAAAAGAAGTCAGAAATGAAAGAGCAGGTATTGTGCGATTCCAGTTATAGGATGTGTCTGGAAAAGGCAAATCTACAGAGACAGAAAGTGGATTTGTGGGGATCGGAAATGGGCGTGAAAATGGGTCTGGACACCAGATTTCATCTCAATGCGGTGGAAAAGTTCCAAAATTATTAATAGATAGTGATCATGGTCGGAGAAGGCAATGGCACCCCACTCCAGTACTCTTGCCTGGAAAATCCCATGGGTGGAGGAGCCTGGTAGGCTGCAGTCCATGGGGTCACTAAGAGTCGGACAAGACTAAAGTGACTTAGCAGTAGCAGCAGTGATGATGGCTGTACAACTCTGTAAATACACTAAAATTGATAAGCTGTATGCTTAAAACAGGTGAATTCTATGGTGTGTAAAGTCTACCTCAATAAAGCTGTTAATAAATAAAACATTCTAGGACTTCCTAGTGGTTAAGAATCTGCCTGCCCACCCAGGGGACATGGGTTCAATCCCCGCTCCAGGAAGATCCCACATGCCGCGGAGCAATGGACTTCTCGCGCCACAATCACTGTGCCTGTTCTCTAGCGCCTTCCAGTCATAACTACTGGCCCCACCGCACCTAGAGCCTGAGCTCTGCAACAAGGGGGGCCGCTGCCACGAGAGGCCCCTGTGCGGCGACAAGGAGCAGCCCTTGCTCGCCACAACTAGACAAAGCCTGTGCGAGGCAATGAAGACCCACCACTGCCAGAACTAAAACACGTTAAAAAAAAAGAAGAAAGATGATTTTCTAGTGGAGGAGGGTGGGAAGTGTGATGGGGTCTGGACGAGCTAGACTGACCAAGAGGTACTTTTTGGTTGAAGCAGGGTGATTGACACATAGGGATTCATTATGTTATTCTTTCCCTTTGGGTCTATGTTTGACATTTTATATAATAAGTACTTGTCGAGATTTACTATTTCATGGCATTTGTCCCATCACCCCAGAAGAGTTCTTTTCAGAGTTTCCATGCAAGGCAGAGAGCCACAGACAGGTCATGTGTGACTGGCTTGGAGGCCTCAGTCCCCAGTAGCCTCTCAAGGGCAAGCACTTCCCTGGGACTCCCTCTTCCTGCCCCTAGGTCCCTCCTGAAGTGCTGAATGGATAATGAATGAACTAGAGGTTTCGGGGTTTTAGGGTTTCCAGTGGAAGACACTCAAGAGGCTCTACTATGAGACCTTTCCTGAGAACTCATCCCAAGCCCCGCCCTCACTCACCGGTCACGCCCACGGTGGACGCGGGGCCCACGCGCCGCCCCCCGTGCAGGCCGTACAGGTGCATCTTGTACTTGCGTCCGGGCTCCAGGCCCCCAACGGTCACCTCAGTCTCCTGGCCCCCGACACGTACCACCTGGGGCCCGTCCCTGCCCTTGTACTGGACGGTGAAGGAGTCGAAGTGGCCCTGGGGGACGGTCCAGGAGAGGCTCAGCGAGTCTGGGGAGGATCCCGTCACCGTCAGCTCCCCCAGGAGGGGCTCCTCGGGGGGCTCCGGGGCCTCTGTGCTGGGCTCCGTGGGGCTGGGGGTGTCCTCCACCTCTGTGGGGCTGGGGGTCTCCCCCTCCATCTCTGTGGGGCTGGGGGTTTCTTCCTCTGCAGCTGAGAAGAAGGGACACACAGAGGGTGAGGCAGGGTGCCCAGGAGATGTCCTTGGGTCTCCTCCTAAGCCATGGTCCCCACTGGGGACCCTGAGGTCAGTTCAGAGAAGCCTAAGGAGGCTGGTGGTCCTGCTCGGTCCACACCTCACAGACATGCCTGGAGCCCCGGTGTCAACTCTGGGGACTGGCCCTGTCACCAGCACAGCTCAAGGAGGCCCTTCTCTGCCCAGGAAGACCCACAAAGGTCACCATGGCTCAGCCTCGAGGAGAGGGGCCTCCCATACCCCACTCCTCCATCACCTGAGGGGGTGATCCTCCCACTAGGTCCCATCCTGGGGCTTCCACTGTCCACTCACTGGTCACCCCGATGACAGAGACGGGGCCCACACGCTGGCGGTCGTGGAAGCCGTACAGGTTCATCTTGTACTTGTGGTCTGGCTCCAGGCCCGAGATGGTGACCCCATGGTCATGCCCCGGCACCCTCACCACCTTGGGCTGCCCGTCCCCGTTCTTGTACTGGACGGTGAAGGAGTCGAAGTGGCCCTGGGGGACGGTCCAGGAGAGGCTCAGCGAGTCCGGGGAGGATCCCGTCACCGTCAGCTCCCCCAGGAGGGGCTCCTCGGGGGGCTCCGGGGCCTCTGTGCTGGGCTCCGTGGGGCTGGGGGTCTCCTCCACCTCTGTGGGGCTGGGGGTCTCCCCCTCCATCTCTGTGGGGCTGGGGGTTTCTTCCTCTGCAGCTGAGAAGAAGGGACACACAGAGGGTGAGGCAGGGTGCCCAGGAGATGTCCTTGGGTCTCCTCCTAAGCCATGGTCCCCACTGGGGACCCTGAGGTCAGTTCAGAGAAGCCTAAGGAGGCTGGTGGTCCTGCTCGGTCCACACCTCACAGACATGCCTGGAGCCCCGGTGTCAACTCTGGGGACTGGCCCTGTCACCAGCACAGCTCAAGGAGGCCCTTCTCTGCCCAGGAAGACCCACAAAGGTCACCATGGCTCAGCCTCGAGGAGAGGGGCCTCCCATACCCCACTCCTCCATCACCTGAGGGGGTGATCCTCCCACTAGGTCCCATCCTGGGGCTTCCACTGTCCACTCACTGGTCACCCCGATGACAGAGACGGGGCCCACACGCTGGCGGTCGTGGAAGCCGTACAGGTTCATCTTATGCTTGTGGTCTGGCTCCAGGCCTGAGATGGTGACCTCGTCCTCATCCCCAGGGACCTTCACCACCCTGGGTTGCCCGTCCCCGTTCTTGTACTGGATCAAGAAGTAGTCGAACTGGCCCTCGGGGACGGTCCAGGAGAGGCTCAGGGAGTCGGGGGTGGCATCTGTCACCGCCAGCTCCCCCAGGCGGGGCTTGATGGGAGGCTCAGGGACCTCGGTGGACGGTGCTTGGGTGGTAGAGGGAGATTCTGAAGGTTCATCATCCTCCTCTCTTGGAGCTGAACACAGACACGGAGAGAACAGGGCCTGAGAGAAGGGTACAGAGGCCATAGGGCCTCGGCCTCCTCTGGGCCCTCATGGCCCCCTGGAAGGAAGCTGAGTGGGCAGGCTCTTTTGCTCACCTGTCATGGCCTCGATGTGGGCAGGACCAACACGTTGCCCGTCGTGGAAACCGTACAGGCTCACCAGATATCTGTGGTCAGATTCCAGGTCAGAGATGGTGATGTAATGCTGGTCGCCCCCTACATTAACTTCTTGGAGTTGCCCATCCTCGTCTGTGTATTGGACCTCGAAGGAGTCAAATTCTCCCTCAGTTGCCGTCCAGGAGAGATGCAGGCTGTGTGGGGTGGCCTCCTCCAGGGTCACCTCCCCCAGACGGGGCTCAGATGCTGGAGGACTAAAGGCTGCGGGCTCTGCTTCGATTTCTTCCCTGGGGGCTGGTTCTGAGAGACAGGTAGAGCGGGGTGAGTGGTCTCTGGCTGCACCAAGACTCTCCAAGAGGATGGATGGAGGGAAGGAGGTAAGGACAAGAGACCAATAATAAAAAGGACCAACTACTGATACCCAGAGATGAACTTCAAAAGCATCGTGCTAAGTGCAGGAAAAACACACAAAAAACTATGTACTCTATGAGTCTGTTAAGCAAAACACTTAAAAAGGCGAAACTATAATGACAGAAAGCAATTAGTGGTTGCCAGAAGCTGGGATCGGGGAAACTGACAGCCAAGGAGCATGGGGAAATGCCTAGAGTCAACGTTCTCTATCTTTGTTGTGGCGATGGTCATGACTTAGACCAATGGTAATGACCATTCACACAAACTCACTCAATTATGCTCTTAAAATGGGTGAATTTTTTCGTATGTAAATTATGCCTCTATGAGGCTGACCTCTCCCTCCAAAAGAAGGGGTAGAGGAAGCTCAGAAATCCTGACTCCATCAGCCCGGGAGAGCCAGGTGGGAAGGAGGGACAGTGAACTCCCCCGGCTGAACTCACCGGTCAGGGTGATGGCGGAGATGGGGCCCACTCGCTTGCCCCTGGTCAGCCCGTAGAGCAGCAGCTTGTACCTGCGGGCAGGGTCCAGGCCCGAGACACTGAGCTCCCTGCTGCTGCCCTCCACAGGCACCACCTGGGGTTGCCCGTCTCTGTCCCTGTACTGGATCACAAAGGAGTCGAAGTGGCCCTCGGGGACCGTCCAGGAGAGGCCCACGGAGTCTGAGGTCACACCGGTCACCTGCAGCTCCTCCCCCAGACGTGGTTTTGAGGGACGCTTTGTTCCAGCCTCAGCCACAGCTCTGCGGGTCTCTGAGATGGAAACACAGAGGGGAAATGGTTGTTTCTAGAAGGCTGGGTGACCCTGCAAGGAAGGACCGAGAGGTCTAAAGACGGGACTGAGCTGTGGCCGCGCCCTGCAGAGCTGGGTCTTCAGGCTTGTGTAAGGAGATGGGCTGGATTCCAGCCAGACAACCAGAGCCAAACAGCAGCCATGTTGACAGCCACCACAAGTGGCCACAGCGACTCTCCCCAGGGGGCCCTCCAGATCAGAGACACCCCCGCAGGGGCGGCCCTCACCTGTGGTGCCCTCAGCGGTGAGGGGGCCGTGGCGCCTCTTGCCCAGGAGGCCGTAGACTAGGAATCGGTACTTGCGGCCGGAGTCCAGAGGGCTGATGGTGACCGAGCGTTCACGGCCCTCCACAGACACCATGCGGGGCCCATCCCTGTCCTTGAACTGGACCACAAAGGAGTCGAAGTGGCCCTCGGGGACCATCCAGGAGAGGCGCAGTGAGTCTGGGGTGGGGTCTGTCACCCACAGCTCCCCAAGGCGGGGTGGGGCTCCTGGGCTGGCGTCACCTCGGCCAACTGACAGAGAGGAAAGTTTCTGGTGTTTATTTTTTTTTCCAAAATGACTCCTTGACTGCCTCCCTCCGGAGTTGGAAAAATCTAGAACTGCCCAAATGATCAGTGCTTCCCCCAGATATTTCCATCAGCATCACAAGCCCGCCAGCATCCTCATCTGGCCATGCCTCTCTAACTAGCGCAGGGAGCAGCCTTCTGTCCTGGGAGAGGTGATTCCCTAGTTTCCTGTTGATCTTATTCCACTTGTTATCCAGACTCTAGCTACTTGGGAGAGACCATTTCCTTGGCAGGGTGCAGATTATCCCAGGCTTCATCTGCTTATTTCCTTTAACCAAGGAATCCACTGTTTGTGCTTGGACTGCTCTTTGGGAAAATCCAAAGGTCCTGGGGACTTCAGAGGGGGTACAGGTCCCTGGGGGCAGACAGCTGGTGGGGAGTAGATATTATGACGACAGTGACCCTCCTAGGACCTGATGGAGGAGTTGGGACTGCTTTTGTGTGAGGAGGGGTACAAGGAGAAGAAGAATGCTCAGACAGGAGAAGGATCTGGTGTCTGCCCAAGAAGCCGTCCCGGGGCCTGAGAAGGAGCTGGCCTTCTGCCTTCCTGGACAGCGTGGACGCTGACGGCATTGTTATTGTGAGAGTTCTCTGGCAACTGGGAACCCCCAGGGGCAGGGGAGGGCCTTGATCAAAGTCCAGGAAAAGGGCATAGCTGGGCTGGGCCCGACTGGGCTGGACTGGGCAGCCAGCCTTGGGCTCTTCTGGTGTTTCTGAGCTCCAGGAAGAGGGCAGGGGAGGAAAGCGGCCCCTCTGGAGAGGTGGATATGGGACCCAGCATGCCTGGGCCGGTAGGGCGGGAAACCAGGGTGAGGGTCAGCGGAAAGCTCTCTCTCGGGAGGTGATGGCTACACAAGGCTGAGACTTGGATGTGGAACAGCTCTGGCTTCCCACCCTTGCTTTCCAGGCCTGCTTCCACCTTCCAGGAAGGGTCCTGGAGGAGCCTCCCCCATTGAACGGAAGCAGGAATTATGAGAAGAGGTGAAAGTCAGCAGGGGGAACTGACCCAGGAACCCACTCCTCGATTCCCATCTGACTGAGAAGGGGGAAGGCAGCAGGGCTTTTCAAATAAAAAGGAAGAGGTGGATGAAAGGGAGACAGGCGGAAAGGAGGGGCGTTCAGGCAGCGGGAAGGACGGTGGGGCTGGGACCTCAGCTTCGTGGGGATCCCGCTCACCTGTCTTTGCCTCCACAGAGACTGCGCTGCGGCGTTTCCCATCTTGTATCCCAAAGAGCAGGAACTTGTATTTCCTACTGGGCTCCAGGCCGGGGACGGTGACCTCGTGCTGGTCGGCGGCCACAGGCACCACCTGTGGCTGCCCGTCCCTGTCCTTGTACTGGACCACGAAGGAGTCGAATTCGCCCTCGGGGACGGTCCAGAAGAGGCCCACGGAGTCCGGGGTCACGTCCGTCACCGTCAGCTCCCCCAGGCGTGGCTCCACGGGGGGCTCTGTGACTGGGGCTGGAGGGACGGGAGCTAGGATCCAGGGAGACAGAGAGCATGGCTGAGATCTCCGGCGGGAGAACTCCCCCCTCGCAGGGTTCCTGGGCTCTGAGGGCCTCCAGGGGGTGTTGAACTGAGACAGGGAGCAGTTACATCTGTTTTCACTGGCCTCTAGCATTTCCTTCAATGATGCATATAGGAAACCAACACGGTGGTACTAGCAGTGTTCGTGACTGTCACCAACAGGAATCACAGAGGATGTCACATCAGCTTAGAGTTACTGCTGCTGCTGCTGCTAAGTCACTTCAGTCGTGTCCGACTCTGTGTAACCCCATAGACAGCAGCCCACCAGGCTCCCCCGTCCCTGGGATTCTCCAGGCAAGAACACTGGAGTGGGTTGTCATTTCCCTCTCCAATGCATGAAAGAGAAAAGTGAAAGTGAAGTCGCTCAGTCTGTCCGACTGTTAGCGACCCCATGGACTGCAGCCCACCAGGCTACTCCGTCCATTGGATTTTCCAGGCAAGAGTACTGGGGTGGGGTGCCATTGCCTTCCCCGAGAGTTACTGCAGAAACTTCAAAACACTCTACACTCATCACTGCTTCTAAATAGGTTATTAAACAGGCCACAAGTTTCTTGCTATTTAATGAACTAACAGTAAAGTTCCTGTATTACTAAATTCAAAAATACCTTTGATAATTGGATATCAATAGAATCGGTATGGTATGGTAAAATCCTATGCATTTTACTTTATAGCTTTTAAGACATTGCTCTGAAAGGGGTTCACTGGTTTCATAGACAGCACAGCACAGAAATGGTAATGGCCTGTCCCCAGAAGGCACGAAGAGCGGGACATGCCAGGAGCGGTAGACGATGGGAGCGGAGAGCAAGGGCCATCTCCCTGAGGAAGAAAGACTCTGGGTTGGCCAGAAGGGAACACAGCTCAGGCCAGGGGGGTCGAGGGCCTCTGAGAAAAGATTCGAGGGATGTGTGTTGTTTAACCCCAGTGAAAAAGGGCAGCAGGGGGAGGTGGTAGCTGGTCCAAGTCACAGCGGGGTTGTGAAGAGAGGGGAGGAAACAGCTGTGGATGATCAGAGAGATAGCGTCTGGCTGGACCTGGCCGGAGGGGAGGAGGACAACCCTGCCTGGGGGAGGAGGCGGAGCAGAGATAGAGACTGGAAGACAGGGAAGGTTCCAGCTCCCAAGAGGATCCCTGGGGTCAGGGAACAGACCACATGCCTGTGACTAGGGAGGATCTGAGCGAGACGCTGGGGAGGTGAGGTGGCCCCGGGTGACCAGGGATGGGGACTGCCTTGACCCACCCTCACTCACCGGTCAGGGCCACCACGGAGAGGGGGCCCACGCGCTGCCCACCATGCAGCCCATACATATTCATCCTGTATTTGCGCTCAGGCTCTAGCCCGGAGACAGTGGCCTGTCGCTGGTCTGCGGCCACAGGGACCACGTGGGGCTGCCCGTCCCTGTCCTTGTACTGGACCACAAAGGAGTCAAACTGGCCCTCCGGGACTGTCCACGCGAGGCCCACGGAGTTGGGGGTCACATCTGTCACCGTCAGCTCCCCGAGGCGCGGGTCCTTGGGGGGCTCGGTGGCCGGAGGAGTCTCTTCTGCTTGTGGAGCTGAGACAGAAATGGGGGAGGCTGTCAGGAAAAGCCCCTCTTCCCTTTGGTAGCAATTATCTGCATTGTTGTGGTGGTGCCCATGGGGTGGTTCTGATGTGAGACTACACTGATTGGCAACATCTGTCTGGCCTACAAGGCTTCACTAAGTGCCTGCCAGAATCTGGGGCTGTGCTTGGTGGGGAGGGGTGTCAGTCACCACCGAGACCCTGGGAAAGTGGCTGAAGGTCCATCTGCCCATCTCTGGCTCCAAGTCCTCCAGCCAGACCTCCCAGCTGACCCCCAGACTTGGGTGTGCTCAGCATCTCCCTTGAGTGCCTAACTGATCCCCAAATCCAGTCCAAAGCTGAGTTCAGGGGCCTTCCCCTGCAGCTCCTGTCCCTTCCGCAGCCTTCCCGCCTCATCAAAGCCGCCGCTTCACCGTCAGGGTCAGCCCTGAGTCCTCCCCTCCACCTCACGGCCCGCCTGCGAGTAAGTCCTGTCAGCACTGCCTTCAGAAGCTGACTCCCCTACTCCCCTACTCCACCACCACCCCCTCTAAGTCGGAAAAGGAAATGGCAACCTCCTCCAGTATTCTTGCCTGGAGAATTTCATGGACAGAGGAACCTGGCAGGATACAGTCCATGGGGTTGCAAAGAGTCCGACAGGACTGAGCGACTACCACTCACCTCCTCTAAGCACACGGCTCTTACTGGATTATAACACAGTCTCCTAAATCCCCCCTCCTCCTCCCCTCTTCACTGTGTTCCCCACTGTTAGCACATTAGTCAAAGCCTGTTCCCGCCATCTCACTTAGAGCAAAAAGCCAAGTCCTCACAGTGACCTCCCTCCGAGGCCCCACATGTTTACCTCTCACACCACCCTCCTCATTCCAAAACAATTCTCGCTGGTCCTCAGACATTCCCTCTGCCCGGAAGCTCTTCCCCAGAGGCCTACGTGGCTTGTCCTCTCCCTCTGGTAGGCCCTTCCTCAGGAAGTCCCTTTCCAGCCCGCTTCCCACCCACTTACCGTCTCGCCTACTGGGCTTTGCTTTTCTCCCCAGCTCTTGTCACTGTCTCACACACAGTCCTACAGACATATTTGTGCAATTTGGCGCCTGTCTCTGATAGAATGTGAGCTCCTGGGAGGAGCCTTGCCTTATTCCCTACTGTGTCCCCAGCACCAGTCTGTTAAATTAATGAGCGGTGTGCACATCTGGGAGAGGCTGAGCTCAGGACCTGCTAGTCCCCATTGCCCCAGAGTGAGCTGAGTGTGGGAGGCACTGCTTATTAGGACCAGCCTGGAAAGCGTTCCCAAGAGGCAAGTAGCAGAGGAGTGGCTAGGTGGGTGGGTTCCCAAGATCCTGTTTCTCAGGTTCCTGTGGGAGGATAAGATTAGGCTCTGTACTCATAAAACCTGCTTCCAAAATGGGCTGGTGGGCTTCCCCGGTGGCTCAGTGGTAAAGAATCCACTCGCCAGTGCTGGAGGATCCTGCATCCCACAGAGCAACTAGGCCCATGCACCACAAATATGGAGCCTGTGTCTAGGGCCCGGGAGACACACCCACTGAGCCCTCGAGCCGCCGCTCCTGAAGCCGGCATGCCTAGAGCCTGTGCTCAACAGGAGAAGCCACCGCCATGGGAAGCCCAGGCACCGCAACCAGAGAAAAGCCTGTGAAGCAGTGAAGACCCAGAACAGTTAAAAATAAGTAAATAGACTTGAAAGGGGGAGGGCGGCTGGCATGGGAATCTCCTGGTGGTTCTTGGTTAGGGCTTGATGCTTCCATTGTAGGGGGCATGGGTTCAATCCCTGGTCCTAAAATCCTATAAGCCATGCAGCTTGACCAAAAAAAAAATTTTTTTTAATTAAAGTAAAAAGTAAAATTGGGCTGGTGATGAGGCCTCAGGAGGACAGAAGTAAGTCTGAGTGGGAAGGGCAGGGATGGAGGCAGCTGAAGGCTGGAGGGAGTAACTACGATGTACTGAGCTTCTCCCAGGTCCAGGAGCCAGGCCAGGTGTTGTGTTCCATTTAATTTGCCTTCCAACTCTGTTGTTCCTGTAGCTTCCATTTCCTGCTTGCTTTCACCTTCTCTGCACTTCTTTCCACGAGAGAGAAACTGCCCTCACCATCTAGCCTTATCGTTGGTGCTCTGTCTCAACTGGGGAAAGTGGAATGATAACTACCCGTGAGTAATGAAGACCCCATGCTGCATTTGGTAAAATCCTTTCCCAATTTAGTAATGTTTCTAAAGCTGCACATTAGTTCTTCTCCTAGCAACGGCTCAGCACATGCTGTGTGCCAGGCATAGCCCCTCGGTCAGTTCAGCAGGCTCCAGCTGCCCATCGCCTTCCTGCTTGGATAATGAGCTCCATCGCACAGCTTAGAACTGAGAAGCCAGAAGTGGAATGCAGTTTCTTTGATTCCAAGACTCAGTTGTCCTCTACTGCACTGCCTCAGTCAGTGCCCAACATAGTCCGTCCTTGCCCGGGGAACTGGGCTTCCCAAGTGGAGCTAGTGGTAAAGAACCCGCCTGCCAATGCAGGTGACATAAGAGACGCAGGTTTGATCCCTAGGTTGGGAAGATCCCCTGGAGGAGGGCATGGCAACTCACTCCAATATTCTTGTCTGGAGAATCCCATGGACAGAGGAGCCTGGTGGGCTACAGTCCATAGGGTTGCAAACAGTCAGACACAACTGAAGCAACTTAGCATGCACGCACGTGCCCAGGGACCAGTGTGGCTGCCCCAGACAGACAAATGGACCTAGGGTGACCCCAGGAGAAACCTCGGCTGCATGTCCTAGGCCTGACACAAGCCTCCACCTTTCTACTTCAGGCCCGCAGGACAGTAACCCACTGAGGCTTTCCCCTCTCCCTACTCTTTGTGCTGACTGAAGAAAGAAAAGAAATCAGGGGTGAAAGACTCTGGACACTAAGCCAACCCAGTCCCTTTGAGAAATACAGAAAACATGTTCCGGAAACATGTTTCTCTGCTTTTAAAAATCTTTCCCTTTAGAATAAAAATTGCTTTTGAAAAATCTGTGTCTTTGTTTCAGTGAACAAAGGAGAAAAGAAATGACTTGTCCCTGGGGCCAAGCTGGGTAGACCAGCAGGAGGGTCACAGAGGCCTGTCTGGGGCCTGGGCCTGGCCCTGGGGCTCCTGCAGAGTGGGTGCCCAGGGGGGTCCTCTGTAGTGGCTGAGGGGCCCTGTACCTGGGTGGAGGGACAGTCTTCCTTGCTGTAATCACTCACTGGATGAGTCATAAAGGAAGTTTCCAGCGGCCCTGGTGAAGAGGCCAATGTCTCATGCACATTCTAAGAAACTGAACCAGCCAAAGGGGACAGAGCAGACCCCGGGTAAGGCCAAATATAATCACCGTAGTGGCCAGCACCACCAGCATGCTTACTCGGAGCGAGGCCTGCGCTAACTCACTAAATCTCACAACAGTTCTGTGAGGGGGGCGTTATTATCCCCATTTCACGGCTGAGGAAACAAACACAGCAAGTTGAAAACTCGTTCAAGGTGGTGAAGCTGGTTGTAGCCCAGTCCCCAGTGAGCTGTTCTTTCTAGGTCATCAATAAGCAGGGGGTTCCATGGCAGCAACGGAGGGCGATGCCCCGGGGAGGCTGGGGGCCCCGGACGGGAGGAAAGCAGGCAAGGGCCCCGCCCTCACTCACCGGTCACGCCCACGGTGGACGCGGGGCCCACGCGCCGCCCCCCATGCAGGCCGTACAGGTGCATCTTGTACTTGCGTCCGGGCTCCAGGCCCCCAACGGTCACCTCAGTCTCCTGGCCCCCGACACGTACCACCTGGGGCCCGTCCCTGCCCTTGTACTGGACGGTGAAGGAGTCGAAGTGGCCCTGGGGGACGGTCCAGGAGAGGCTCAGCGAGTCTGGGGAGGATCCCGTCACCGTCAGCTCCCCCAGGAGGGGCTCCTCGGGGGGCTCCGGGGCCTCTGTGCTGGGCTCCGTGGGGCTGGGGGTGTCCTCCACCTCTGTGGGGCTGGGGGTCTCCTCCTCCATCTCTGTGGGGCTGGGGGTTTCTTCCTCTGCAGCTGAGAAGAAGGGACACACAGAGGGTGAGGCAGGGTGCCCAGGAGATGTCCTTGGGTCTCCTCCTAAGCCATGGTCCCCACTGGGGACCCTGAGGTCAGTTCAGAGAAGCCTAAGGAGGCTGGTGGTCCTACTCGGTCCACACCTCACAGACACGCCTGGAGCCCCGGTGTCAACTCTGGGGACTGGCCCTGTCACCAGCACAGCTCAAGGAGGCCCTTCTCTGCCCAGGAAGACCCACAAAGGTCACCATGGCTCAGCCTCGAGGAGAGGGGCCTCCCACACCCCACTCCCCCATCACCTGAGGGGGTGATCCTCCCACTAGGTCCCATCCTGGGGCTCCCACCATCACTCACTGGTCACCCCGATGACAGAGACGGGGCCCACGCGCTGGCGGTCGTGGAAGCCGTACAGGTTCATCTTGTACTTGTGGTCTGGCTCCAGGCCCGAGATGGTGACCCCATGGTCATGCCCCGGCACCCTCACCACCCTGGGCTGCCCGTCCCCGTCTCTGTACTGGACGGTGAAGGAGTCGAAGTGGCCCTGGGGGACGGTCCAGGAGAGGCTCAGCGAGTCCGGGGAGGATCCTGTCACCATCAGCTCCCCCAGGAGGGGCTTCCTGGGGGGCTCTGGGGCCTCTGTGCTGGGTTCTGTGGGGCTGGGGGTCTCCTCCATCTCTGTGGCACTGGGGGTCTCATCCAGGACTTCCTGGGGGGCTGAGGGAAGAGATGAGGCTCTCAGGTGACATGCTTTGCTGGTGACATTAATCCTGACATAAAGTACATTTGGCAAGTATACTCTTCAAGCTGTTGGCTTAGGGGTTCCTGTGGCCTTTGTGTTAGCCGTTCAGTGACTCATTGAAGGAGACAGCTCTGAGACAGGCCCCTAAACCCCACTGTGTACTGCTGGCCAATTGTACTGGCTGGGCTCTTGTGTCTGAGAAAGGAGGTGAGGCAGTGTGAGAGGAAACTGAGGAATTCTTCCATACTGTGTTCATGGACTGTGCTGACCACAGGAAAACGAGGGGGCAGCAAGGACTTGTCCAACTTGAATTTCTACCTGTCAGTTCCTGCCCCTCCCCAGGGTTGCCCAGCTCCCCTCACCCACTGACCAGGACAGAAAATGGGATGTGCTCTGGCCAAGACCTCCCTGGGCAGCCCTGTCTCTTCCTCCACTTCAAACAGGAGTAGGGGAAAGGGTATGGGAATGAGGCTGGGGCCTGGGGAGAGCCGTGCTCTTCCCTGGGTGGGGCTAGAATCACAGCCACGAGGGCATCCACCCACCGTCTGCAGTAGCCAGTTCTCTGCTGAGGCTCCATGAGGTGGGAAGACTGGCACAAGGGAAGCCAGCCCTTCTGTGACCCACTCCCCGGCTCATGGGGGACCACTTTGAGCACAGATCGAGGAAGCAGCAAGCAAGGATGATAACCCAGACAGGGAAGGGAAAGGCGGAAAGGTGGAGAGAAGAGGATACTGGGAGGGGAGAGAGTCGGGGAGAAATGATGGCTTACTCTTCAATAGCAGTTTTGACGTGCTTGGCACCAAGTGCCATGTGTGTATTAACTCATTTAATTCTAATAGCTCTGTGAAGCCGTTACCCTTGTTATCCCCGTTTGACAGGTGAGAAAGCTGAGGCCTAGAGAGACTCATTAAGTTGCACAAGATTCCAACTGCATAACATCCAGGCAGCTGGCCCTAGAGCCCATCCTCCTGACCACAATGCTACACAGTCAGGGAAATGTGCTGGATGGGGAAGGTTGGGCCTAGGAGGACTGCAGGGCTGGGGGCTGAAAGCAAGCCCTTTGCCCTGCTTCAGGCTGGCTGGGACTCAGCGAGTCAGGGGGGCTGGGGAAATGTGGAGTTCATGGCCCTTGGACTTGCCAGTTCTGAACAGAGCATCGGTGGAGGGAGGGTGTGGGCAGCAGGTAACAGAAGCTCAGAAAAGACCACAGCCTCAGCCAGGAGAAGGCGGCCAGCAAAGGCTGCGAGGAAAGAACCCAGTGGCTGAGGGTACCCAGGGGGAGCACAGCCCGGCGGGGACAGACGATTCTCGGTGCTCAGAATGGCAGAAAAGGGGCCTGTCCTTGGAGGTGGAGAGGCAGGGCCAAGAAAGATGTCAGGGGCAGGCGGCTGGATGCAAAAGCCTGGGATGTGGGGAAGGAGACGGCGGAGGCTTTGGGAGAACTGGAGCCGAGGAAGAGACAGTGGAGAGAGGCGCCAAGGGTCTGGGGCCAGGTCCCACTCAGAGGGCTGGGGGTTGGCGGGCGAGGGAGGCCTGACTCACCTGTGGTGGCCACCACGGACACGGGCCCCAGGCGCTGCCTGCCATGAAGCCCGTAGAGGTTCATCTTATACTTCCGGTCGGGCTCCAGGCCAGGGATGGCGACCTCATTCTCATCACCCCTGACGGGCACTGCTTGGGGCCGCCCCTGGGCATCCTTGTACTGGACCACGAAGGAGTCGAAAGAGCCCTGGGCCACCGTCCAGGAGAGGCGCAGGGAGTCTGCAGTGGCGCCAGCCGCTGTCAGCTCCCCCAGCAGGGGCCGCTCTGGGGGCTCTGGGTGGCGGGGCTCCTCGTTCTTCTCTGGGGCTGTAAATAAGAAGGCCCAGGCGGGGCTGAGCTGGCAGAACCCCAGGATTGGGGCCTGGGGTTTGGGAGGCTTTTCACACACCTGTGGGGGTCTCTACTTGATTAGCATGAGTGCTGAACTCTGAGAACCCTGGCACAGCCAGAGTATGACACACCTTCTGGGCCTCGGGGAGCAGCTGAACAGGATGAAAGGGGCCCAGCAGTGCGGGGGAGGCTGGCTGGCCCTGAGCCCAAAAGCGGGGCCAGGATTCCAAGTCAGCCATCTCGCTGGGAGGCCCCAGCCAGCTCCTGGCTGAGGGCAGGCATGTGGAAGGCTGGGAGGGGTCAGCCTTAGGGGCCAGCCCCCCTGTCAGGCTGGGGGCTTAGGAGGCTGCCACTCACCAGTGGAGCCATCGGCCGTGAGGGGGCCGTGCCGCTTCTTGTTGGCAATCCCAAACAGAGTGAATCTGTACTTGTGGTCAGGGTCCAGCGGGGAGACAATGACGGAGCGCTCGGGCCCTTCCACGGGCACCACCTGCGGCCGGCCGGCCCTGTCCCTGTACTGAACCACGAAGGAATCAAACTGGCCCTCAGGGACAGTCCAGGAGAGGTGCAGTGAGTCTGGGGTGGGATCAGTCACCCACAGCTTCCCCAGGCGGGGCGGAGTCACTGGGCTGGGATCAGTCTGAGACACTAGGAAGAGGAGGTGGGAGAGAAGAGAGGCACATGGGTCAAAAGAGAAGAAGAAATCTGTCTCCTCCCTGGGAATGCCGTGTGAGACTGCACAGGCTGTTCTCTGCACAAAGGTGCATGGTGAAGACAACACGGACGCACTGAAGTCCAGCCAGCACTCTGCTTGCCAAGCTGTGCGCCCTGGCAAGCGGCTAGGCCCACCTAGAAGGGCAGGCGGCTCATCTGACGTGGCATGAAAGCGCTGTCTTAACTGTTGTTGTTCAGTTGCTCAGTTGTGTCTGACTCTTTGCCACCCTGTGGACTGTAGCCCGCCAGGCTCCCCTGTCCATGGAATTCTCCAGGCAAGAATACTGGAGTAGGTTGCCATGCCCTCCTCCAGGGGATCTTCCCAACCCAAGAATCGAACCTGAACTTCCTGCATTGGCAGGGAGATTCTTTACCGCTGAGTCACCAGGGAAGCCTGCTGTATGGATTAGTGTGGCCCTNATGGAATTCTCCAGGCAAGAATACTGGAGTAGGTTGCCATGCCCTCCTCCAGGGGATCTTCCCAACCCAAGAATCGAACCTGAACTTCCTGCATTGGCAGGGAGATTCTTTACCGCTGAGTCACCAGGGAAGCCTGCTGTATGGATTAGTGTGGCCCTCACTTACTGTGCAGCCTGGAGAGGGGCTTCAAAGAGAAGGAAGTGCAGTGAGCCCCTTCCACATCTCCACAGCCAGGGAAGTCTTCCAGGACAGCCTCCACTGCTTCCAGATCTAACGACTAGCTGATTTCCTCTCCAAGAGAGGGATGCTTGGTCCTTGGAGCATTTTCATGTCGGGGAGCCCCCGACAACTGTGCTCTGGGCCCCACTTTATCCGGTCCCACTCTCACTCCATCAGCTATGCCCTCAGGATTTATGCGAACTCCTCCACTCGGCTGTATTGCCCTCCAGCCTCCACCCTCCCTCCTCGCTCTCCACTCCAGCCCAGATTCCAGACAGAGATGCTTGTACTCATGTCCTCACCTTCATCGCCCTCCCAACCTAGCCCTGCCCTCCACCAGCAGCTCCCACCAGGGTCAGTGGTGACCTCGCTGTTGCTAAATCCTGTGGACACTCTGCAGCCCTGAGTCACTCTTACGGAATCTGACATGTCTGACCGCGCCCTTCATTTTGGCATTCCTCTCCCCAGTTCCCCCCTCAGGCTGCCCTGCAGACTCCTGATCCTCTGTTCATGCCATGAGTGATGGCCACCTCCAGGGTCCCAGGGGCATGTCTCTTCTCCCTGCCTCCCCACCCTGGCTTCTGCCCACTGGGACATGCTCCGTGCTCAGGCCTTTCCTTTGCTCTCCAGTCCCAGGAGGGCCGCGGGAGAGCGCTATGGGCCCCTCACTTTCTGCCTGAGTGGCCTTGCCCTCTCTGTGCCGCCCCTCTCCTCATCTGTGAAATGAGTATGCCTCACAGGGCTGCTTGTGAGGATTAAGTGCGATCATTCTCTTAGAACATCTTGAACACATCTGACACTTAAATGCTCGAAAGATGTCTGACTAAGTGTTGCTGCACTGTTCCACCGTTCCTCACATCCGATGCTCCTTGCCTCAGGGAACAGGACTGCCAGATCCAGAAGCGTCGGGTGCCTGGGCCTCCTCACTCTCCTTCACCCCACCCAATCCCAGCCTCACTGCCACCATCCCCGCCGGGCCAGCATCCTCGCTTGGCGGTTCCTAGCTCACTCCTCCAGCCGTCCTCTTCAGCAGCCTCAGAGCTATTTGTAAGATAAATATTGAATTGGGTCATTCTCTCACTTAAAGCACTTTGGAGGCACCATAGGGTCCTCAAAAGAGGCCTAAGTGACTCATTCAGACACTGGAGATCAGTGAGACCAGTGTCCTCAGCCCCCAGGTGCCCTCCCCTAGTATCCGGAGGAGAGACTTTGAATCTCTTACAGGGCCATTCTCACTCCTGCCTCAGTCTCCACAGCTCCCTCTGTTGGCACTGCCCTCCTCAACCTCCCTGACTGACCCACCACAATTTTCCCTTTAGGATTCAGCTCAGGCAACACTGCCTCCAGGAAGACTTCCAGGAGTTCCCAAAGCACTGGGGAGACCTCCATCAGGACTGCGCAGAGGGCAGGGGCAGGGCCTGGGTGACCCCTGTCACTCACAGATCTTGGCTTCAGCCACCAGAGGGCCATGCCTCTTCTTGCCCACGAGCCCGTACAGGACAAATTTGTACTTGCGGCCGACGTCCAGGTTGGAGATGAGGGCGGAGCGCTGGGGCCCCTCTACAGGCACCACCTGAGGCCTGTCCCTGTCTTTGTATTGGATCACGAAGGAATCGAACTCGCCCTCAGGGACTGTCCAGTGCAGAAGCAGGGAGTCCGAGGTCACGTCTGTCACTGTCAGCTTGCCCAGGCGAGGTGGGGCCAAGGGCTTTCCAGGTTTCTCCCCATCCTTGTCTGGAGTTGGGGTGGGGGCAAAAACAAAGCACGTGGGCTCAAGCACTGTCTTGTCCCTGCTCTCCGTCCCTCTCCTCTGCACACTGGCTCCCTCCATGCTGGACGGCTCCCTCCCCTGATGCTCCATTCCCTGCCCTCAGTTCTCTGGGACCAGCCTAAGAAGGGGGGCATTTCTCCCCAGTGTCTATTCTGGAGAGAGAGCTTCCACTCTTCCCTGTGATAACTTCCTCCCCACTCACAAAGGTCCCAGGCCTTCTACACACCAACACTCTGAGGGAGTTTCAGGTCCCCTGAGGTTCTTCCTGAGAGTTCGGAACCACTGCTGCTTCAGAGCAGCCTGGAGATGCCTTAGACCACCTGAATGTCTCTCTCCCTTGCCACTCTCTCCCTGGTGAGAGATCTGGAGTTGCAGGGAGAGCTGGCTACCCGAGACCCATAAAGGGAGACCAGGAGAAATTGTGAATGCCAGGAGCCCCAGTTTCCTGCCTGGGTTCCACAAACCTCATCCATCTGTGCAGTCCCAATGGCCGTGGAGTGCCCTCCCCAGGGAACCTTCACCCCAGCAGGAACTGGCTGATGGGACCATGGGGCACTGCAAGCTGGGCTTGCACAGTAGGGGACAAGGTGTCCTAGTCTGTCCAGTGAGGGGATGGCAGGGGCTTGAGAGAAGGGAAAGGGAGGAGGGGGCTGAGGATCAGTATCCTCAGGGCCAGAGGCTTTCCCACACCCACCCTGAGAGACGCAGGGGGTGGAGAGGGGCAGAGGAGTGACCAGGAAGCGTGGGCGGGACACTTCTACACAAAGAAAGCTGCGCGTGGAGAGCCAGGGGTCAACAGCCTCTCTCCCTGAATCTTAGTCCCATGCTTCGACTTTTCTCCTCTCATCTATTTATCTCATCTATTTATTTTATTATCAGAGAGGACTCCCCTCTCTGATCCACCCTGTCATTGTACTAAGACTTTCTCCATCCCTCTTGCCTCTGAGCCCTCGACTCCCTTTCTCTCCTTGTTTCTCCTACCGCCTCGACCCAAACACCAGCCCTGCCCTCTGGTCTTCATCCCACCCCTGAAGTCCTAATGGCCCAGCCCCTCCCCCAGCCTCAGGACACTGGACTTGAGCAGAGTCCAGGATGTACCCATAATGCCTTGGTAGATGAGAGGGGCAGAGGGCTCGCCATCGGGAGGGATCCCACGAAGTGACAGCTCGTAGGGGGATTCAGGAGGGGGTGAGGGCACCAGAGCCTGACGGACATCCCCTGGCAGTAGCTCCTCATGAGCCCCTGGCCCTTCGGGCACCCGCAGGCGCAGCTGGAAGTGGGTAAAGGTGTCAGGCTGGGCCGTCCAGGCCACTCGGAGGCGCCCTGTCTTGTCTTTGCCCAGCACCCTCAACTCGGCCAGCTCCTGGGGGCGCTGCTGCAGGACAGGGGCCTGAGCCCCTTGAGTGGTTGAAGGGCCTGAGGGAGGAGGCTCATCAGTGGCCCCCAAGAGGCCTGAGAGGGAGGACCCTGGGAAGAGGCAGGGCGAGAAAAACAGGAGAGTCGTGTATGAGAGCCAGAAAGGAGACTGCAGTCCCCAGGTTCTGCTCTCTGGCTTCTAAGAGTCTTCAGACTTTCCCTTTGTTGCTCCTGGATCACCCCCTGGGTCACCTCATTGTCCCAAACATCCACTATAGCCCTGCACAGACGGGCCTGCAGGTCATAAATAGAGCTAAGTCTGCCATCCCTCCTCCCACAAGGCTCCTAGCTCCCTTCCCATGGGAAACCCTCCCCACTGGGTGGTGGTCCTGGCTTCAGTTAGTGCTGCAGTGAGAAGCCTGGAAGAAAGGAGAAGACGGTGGAGTTAAGGAAGACTCAAGAGACAGGGGTCAATCAGAAGAGAGAGGAGTGGACATCCAGCTCCGGTGACATCTGGGCCCTATGGGGGAAGAAGAGGTCCATAACCCCGCCCCCCACAGCCACAGGGCGCCCCTCCCTGAGCCGCCGTTCCTGTGGGAGAGACAAGCATGAACTGAGCCAGGAGGTCTGGAAAGCCAGCCCAAGAGGCAGTGGCTTCACCTCTCACCTACCCATGCTGCCTAACGGTTTCAAGGCCACCCCCAAGCAGTTCCGATGCGTCCCTTTGAGGTTAGGGCCAAAGTGTGGAAAATAGTAACCACTGACCACGGTTGTCAGCTACCCTCACCACAGTGAGTCAGAGTGGGAAACCACTGGTTTCACTCCCTACCCCACCCAAACTGCTCCAGAGAATCTTTGCAAACACTGGCCCTCCCATCAAATGACCCTTCTATTGCCTAGAACACGATTCCTGGCAGAAGCGTCCTAGGAACCCAAGTGAAAATCAGAAAATTCCAAAGACCAGGTCTCCTTGGCCTGGGGTGTCCACCAGGATCCTGAGGGTTGAGGGGGTTTCCAGGGACACAGGAAGGTGTGAGGATCCCCCAGAGCCTGAACCAGGGAGGGCTGGAAGGCAGAAGGGCAAATCAAAGGTTGGGGAGTGGCAGCCTGAGCAGTGAGGCAGTGGGAGGCACTCATAGACTCCGACGCAGGTGAGACTGGGCAGGGGGTGGGGGGGTCGCGCGGCCCCACCCACGCTACCTGTGGTGGTGATGAAGGCGTAGGACTTGGAGGTCTGCCCTGACCGCACCCCGTGGACCTCCACGTGGTAGGTGGTGCCGGGCTTGAGATCGGGCAGACTGACGGTGCGCGCGGTGCCCGGCACGGTCAGCTCCCCGGCGGGCCCCTCCGCGGGCGGCTGCGGCCGCCAGCGCAGCACCACGCGATCGAAGTGGCCGCGGAGCCCGTCGAGCGACACGAGGAGCGCGCCGTCGGCGGAAGTGCCCAGCACCTCGGGCTTGGGGGGGCGGGGCGCCGCCACCCGGTCGACGCCTTCAGGCGAGAGGCCGTAGATGCCCTGGTCGGAGTCCCGCTTCCAGGTGCCCGAGTCGGGGCTGGCGGTGGGGTGGGGGCGACCGGGCGGGGGTGCAGGGGAGCGACGCCGCTGCAAGTATTCGTGGATGTGGTGCGCCACCGACGTGTAGGTCTGAGCGGGGCTGGGGGGTGCGCCTCCGGGTAACTGTAGTGGCCTGGTGCTGCCAGGGCGGAAAAAGGGGGAGGAGAGAGCCGGTCAGTGGCAGCACCCCCCACCACCAACCCCTGCACTCCCCCCGGCAGCCCCGCCCGCGTCCCTCCCGCCCGAGCCTGAGGCCTCTTCCCTGGGCCCCAGCCCCACCTGCAAAGAGAACCGAGAGAAGTTAGTGCCCCAGGACGCCCTCCCGCTTCGCCCTCCAAGCCCGCCACTGTTGGTGCCCTAGAAAGAAGAAACGAGCGGGCGGGGCCCTGCGTCTGAAAGAGAGAAAGGGACGTGGGAGGAGAGAAAGCGAGCGACAGCGAGGTGGGCGTCCCTCTGTCACAGGAAGGGGAAAGAAAGATCCAGGCATCTGTTAAGAGATTGGAGGGTTAGTGGAAAATTACTGCTGAGACCGAACTCCCCCAAACCCCGATTCTAAAGTCAACAGGTGCCTTGATCTCTAATCGCCTCAGCTCCAGTCCCAGGAGACCTGACCTCTGAGATGGAGCACAGGGGGTCCTTGTGCCTGAGGTCAGATCAGAACCACTCCTATCTGGTTGGGCCGGACAGCATCTTTTATTCACTGCATCTCTCCATGAGGCTGCTCTTCTCAAACTCCAACCCACCTCCTTCCTACAGGACTCCAGGCACCTGAGAACTCCTCTCCTCAGAGCCCCTGGTGCAGAGGAGGGCCCCAGCAGGTGCTTTGGGACTGCCACACACCCTGTGCAGTGCATTCAGAGGAGCCCGTGAGCCCGACACACGGCTGCCAAAGGAAGCGGCTCCTAGACTCAGAAACTTCCCCAGCCCTTGGCCAGCCGTACCTGTGTTGGCCCTGATGGAAGCTGGGTAGCTTACTGCCCGGTCCCGCTCGGCTGTGACGGTCACCACGTATTCTACGCCTGGCATCAGGCCGGTCAGCAGTGTCCCGTCTGCCTCGGAGGGCACTTCCAGCCGCACCCTCTGGTTGCCAGCACTGACGTAGGACACCACAAACCGGTCCACTTCAGCCTGGGGGCGCAGCCAGTTGAGCTCCAGTGTGGTTGGTGTCACAGCCACCACGCGGAGGTCCTGGGGGCCGTCAATCACTAGCCAGGTCAGAGAGAGGAGGCATCAGGCAGGAGTCTGGTTCTTCGGTCACCAGCTGTCCTGCTAAGAGCCTCACCCCCAGCCAGTCCCTCCCCTCTGCCCTCTTGGGGCATGTCCCAGCCCCCCATTTTCAAATCCATTCTCACCCATGACCTCCCCCCACCCCCAACAGCCCCAGCTCTCACTGGTGGTGATGGTCTTGGAGGCAGGAGGGCCCCAGCTAGTCCCTCGAAGGGCACGGACAGTGACCTGGTACTCCTGACCAGGGGCTAATCCTCTCTGGTCATAGGCTGAGGCAGAGCTGGGCACCCGTGCTGTGAACGGGGGACTCGCTCCCTCTGTCTGCAAGAGAGAAAGTTCTGGGTGGATCAGGGCTGCCACTCACCCCTGCTGCTCAATGCCCCTGATCCCTTCTTTCTCCAAGGTCTAGGCAGAATCAGCATGAGATTGTGTAGAACTTGGCCCTATACAGCTGGGGAGCATGGGTGGTATCAGCAAACACATCTAGAACACCTACTCCATGCCAGCTCCCATTCAAGGCAATTTACATATGTGAACTCACTTAATTCTCTTAAGAATCTAATGAGGTAGGTCAGATTATTCCCATTGGACAGATGAGGAAACAGATGTACAAAAACAGATGTACAAAAGGGTTAAGTGGCTTGCCCAAGGAGGCAGGGTTTTAAACCCGGGCAGTGTGACTTCAGAGTCCCCTCTCATGCGGACTACCTTTTTAAAAAAATATATGTATTTGCTTATTCGACTGCTTTGGCTCTTAGCTGTGGAATGAGGACCTAGCCTTGAGACGTGTGGGATCTTAGTTCCCTGAGCAGGGATCGAACCCAAGTCCCCTGCACTGGAAGGCAGATTCCTAATCACTGGGCGATCAGGGAAGTCCCTGGGCACTACGTTTTGAGCCTGTTCATCAGCTGTCTGCCAGAATTCTACCTGGCACACGCCAGCACTCTCTTTCTGGCTTTTCCCCGGCAATCCTGACCCTCTGGGCATGAGGAGGCTTCTCATAAACCTGTTCCTGCCACAGCAGGTGAAGCAGATGAGGGATACCACTTCAAGTCTCACTTCCTCTTTGAGGCAGCTGCCTCAGCCTGAGCCTTCCCCTAGAAACACCTGCCCCTGGCTGTGTAACTTGGGTGTGACCCACGTCGTGACATTTCCTTTTGGGTATTTTTCTTGTCTTTTCAGCAGGGTTGTAGGCCCCTCAAAATCAAGGCCCACCTGCTCAAAGTTCCACAAATATGTTTTCTGAATTTGTACCTGGCATCATTCTGGGCCCTGGGGACACAAAAATAAGATACATGATCCCTGTCTCCTCAGAGAGCTCATGCTCTAGTAGCTAAATGTGTGGCCACGTTTTACGTTTTATTAGATCCTTAACCCAAATCTCTATGTGTGGTCCATGCCTGTGAGAGAACAAACCCCATTCAAGTATACATGTAAAGTGTTATGATTATTTGCAGGAACCCCACAGAAAATCTGCCAGCCCTGCTCCAGGAAGGGTCTCCTGGAGTGCCAGCCTCTGGAGAAATGGGAGGAATGGACGTCTGGAAATAGCGCGGCATTTCGCTGGGTCTCTAGCTAGGACAGCTAATAAGGACGCTCTGTTCTGCTTTGCTATGTTGGCTGTGATGGGGACACCTCCATTCAGCCAAGTAGGATTGGAAATTTCAAAAGGTACTCTCCTAAACCAAGAGAACTGCGAGGAAATCAACACAGTAAATACCAAAGTATAAAACCAGATGAAAGGCCACGTAGAGACTTCTGAGTTGAGGATGAAGTGAAGCTTTGTTAGAGTTTTCTTGGCTGAAAAGGTTTTCCGGGCATGCAGGATCTTCGTCCCTCTCTTACTCACTGCCCTAGAATATCCCAGCCTGGGAGGCCTTGGATGGGCATCTACTCAAGATCTATGAGGGCTTTATCCTTCCCCAAACTTCTCTCCCTCTCCCTTTACTCCCCCAACCCACCACCACCAACATATACACACCCCTTGAGTGCTTCCTGATGATGTCTGGCCCTTCCAGGGAGACAAGCCCATCCCCAGGGTTCACCTTCTCCCTTCAGGTCACCTACATGAACCTTTTAGACACTTTGAGATCCATCTGGGAACAATCCCCTGAAAAGTTGTACTGCCAGTCTAACCCACATCTCTCAGCACCACCTGTCTGGTCTGAGGCTGACTCTCTAACCAGAGGCTGGCAGCTGATTCGGCCCCTTCATGATGGTTTGGCTGCTTCACTGATGTCCTTGGCAAGTTTCTAACTCTATTCTCGATATTAACCTCATGGCCCCAGGCGGAGGGCTCCACCTTGGCTGGCCCCTGGAGCTCACCTCACCCTCATACTCTTTTTCAGACCAGAGCTGAACACAAACTTTTCTGAGGCTGCAAGTTCCTGTGTCCCAATGAAAAAGTGACATAGCCCCAGTTTCCAGTCTGTGGAATACATTCAAACTGGAAACACCAGCATGTCTTTCTGTTTGGGGGTTCACCTCCCTCAGTTTCTTCAAGTTTTGTCTCACATTCATAGAAGACCTTGCCTTTTGCAAAACAGCAGCACTCCTTGGACAAAAGAGCAGTGGTCCTTGGACTTGGGGTATGTGAGAATCACCTGGGGGTATGTTATGATGCAGGTTACCGGGCTCTTCCCCTACAGCTTCTCATTCAGCAGATTGGGGGGCAGAGTCTAACAGTTTGCACAGCTAATGCTCCAGCTGATGCTAATGCTGCAGGTCCAGGGAGCACACTTTCAGAACCGTTGAGCGTAGTTGTGCCACGTATGCAGGGAAAAGAGGAATGTTCCTCTTCTGTGTTCTGAAAATCATTCCAATAACTAGGTGTGTCCCTTGGCCAGGAATAGCAGAGTTTGAGCTTTAAGAGAAAAGTGTTTCTGGAAAAGGGAAAAGGATAAGGTAGAGAGAGAGGCTTCTAGGAAGATGGCAGTGGCCAGAGGGATAGCCAGCTACTGAACGCACTCTGTGCCAACAGAAGTGGATAGAGAGTGCTGGCCAAAGGCAAGAGGCACAGCCCAGGGGCGAACCACAAAAAAGCGTAGAAAACATAGTCAGAGGGCCAGCGGCACAGGCTGATGTGGAGTCCAAGGGAGGTGTCTGGGGACCAATTTTACGGGAGCATTTTCCACACCCAGGCTCAGGGAGAACCTAAAATGTGATGGAGGCCCATACCCAGCACAAAGCAGATGAGCTGAGAGCATGGCCAAGCTGGACACAGGCTAGCTGGATCCCCCCTGGCCCCACAAAGAGGGAGAAAGCCCAGGACTCCTCGTGGGAGATTGTGCCTCTGGAGAACACCAAGGATGAGGTCATATTTACTAAGAGCAGGAGATGCTGTTGCCCTTTAAGCTCATTCTAGCTCAATGTTTATTTCAATTCTTTCCCTAAAGTCTCTTAGGAAAATTCCTCTTAAAAGTCCTACCCTCTCAAGATTGGAACTATGTAAATAATATACACGCAGAACAGAGTGGGAGAAACACTTTAAAATGTTAACAGTACTTGTTTCAGTGTGAAACAGCCAAGAATTATTTGTTTTTTTCCCTAGTCGCCAAATTCTTGTCTTGTGATTAAATTATTTTTATAACTGAAAAAAAAAATTAAATGGAAGAAAAAGAATCCAGGCTCCCTTGGTTGTGCAGTAAAGTAGGGATTTCTGCCTCTGCTTCTGCCAGAGGGTAAGGAGAGATAAAACATGATAGAGGCCTGGGTTTGAGGTGATAATATTGATAAGGAGACTTAGAATGACTAGGCCAGTTGGGGTGGGGATGACAACCAGCACCTCAGAGCTATCCCTTCTGTCCTAGAGGCTTCCTAAGTTTAAGCCCTGGAACTTATTTACTTTTCCAGAGTCCTGACTGGGTAGAGATTAGAGTAAGTAACATGGCCTATCCACCTATGGCATTTGTGGAATGATGCAGGAAAACATATCTGAATGGGAGAAATGTCAGATGATTTGCAACTAGGAGACCAAACACGTCACAAAAATCCAATCTGCATGAAGGGAGATTTCTAATGAGAGGCCACAAACTTTGTCCTTAGGTTGCCCCCAAATATTTTAAGAGTGAGTTGGAAGGAGATAGAGAAAGGAGGCTTTGCAATGCACTGATGACATGGAGGCTAGGCAACTAGTTCACAGACTCAAAATTATTGCAACAGCCTAGACAGCTTGGCCCAAACCAAAAAATGATAACACTGAACAGAGCCAAATGCAAAGGCTTATATTTAGGTTTAAAAGGGGGTATGTAGTTGAATGTCTTCTTTTTTCCTTCCTTCTTTCTTTTTTTCTTGTTTGTATCTTCTAAAGTCTCTACACTGAGCCTGTACGACTTTTATAATAAAAAGTTACTTTAAAAACCAAATGTAATCAAAATAACTGACAGTTTGTGTGACCACAAGTTCATATGTGTCAACTCTGAGAAAACTAGCCGGATATTCAGAGTCAGCCAAGGTGAGTGACTGGACTCCTTTCTGCCCCTGTAACTGGGGGGAAGAGGCACATGCAGAAAGCAGGAGGCAATCGAGGAAGAAAACCAAGAAGTGAAGGATTCAGAGAACAATGCCTCAAGGAAATGGGGAGAAGAAACCAGTGGGTTTGGCCTGGAGGGAATGAATGGTGATGTGATGGTTTGTTCATTTGCTTCAGTGGTGTCCAACTCTTTGCGACCTCATGGACCATAGCCCGCTAGGCTCTTCTGTCCAAGGAATTTTCCAGGCAAAAATTCTGGAGTGGGTGCTCATGCCCTTCTCCAAGGATCTTCCTGACCCAGACATGAAACCCACATCTCCTGCATTGGCAGGCATTTTCTTTACCACTGAGCCACCAGGCAAACCCAACATGATGGCTGATGTCTCCAAATATCTGAAAGTCCGTGGTGTAAGATGAAGGGAAAGGAAAAAACACATTCCAATGCTGGTGAAGGCCCAGCTGGGGCCACTGAATTGATGTATGAATGGGGCAACTTTGGATTCAGCAACAACAGAAAGAAGTGACTTCAGTGATGAGCAAAAATGAAGTCAGCAGGCAGCCCTAGGAAGTATTGAGCTCAAGCTCACCAGAGAAGTTCCAGCAGCAGTGGGCCAATGATGCAAAGGCCTTCTGCACACAGTGTAGGCAGAATGAGAAGGTCTTTAGCACAGCTTCAGAAATCGGCTACCTGGACTCAACCACTGATTACCTGGAACTCCTTTTGAGGTGAGCACCCCCACCACCAGCCCCACTCACTCAGCCCCCTCTTGGAGCTTGGCTCTCACCGTTGGGATGAACTGGATTTCATAGGCATCCACATTGCCGGGAGCCCGGGTCCACTCTGTCCGAACCGTCGTCTCCTCCAGCAGGTGCATCCTCATGCCCTCGATGGCTGGCACCTCTGCCCAGGAGAGTGGGATATGAGAAGCTGCCTAGCCCAAGGCAGCTCCCCACCCCTACCCCTGCTCTCACAGGCTCTTTCTACTCAGGGTCACATTAAGAGGTCCAGCCAAGTTCCCAGTCCTCTCTGGGGGGAGAGAGGAGTGGTGAGGAAAAGTCAGCAGTGGCCTGAACAAGCCTTGGGTTTCCTTCACTGCCCTCCATCTCCAGGAACCAAAACCTCCTGAAAAATACCTGAAGAGGGCCCCCGGATCTGCTCATCAGAGATCTTACAGCAGGTCCTGCCTGCAGGCATGGCCCCCACCTGCTGTGGTTCTGCAGCCCTGGTGGACCCTGGCCCTCTGGCTCCTCTGACTGCCCCACCGCCCACCCCAATATATGACCACCCCCATCACCCTGCTTCCAAGACTGAGGCCTCCTCCGCCTCAGAGTCAGGCTTTCTCATGGGGCTCCAGTTTTCCAGCCCCGGACCCAGCACACTGAGGCAGGCTGTCCGCTCACCTTCCCCGCAGTCCTCCCCTGCATAGCCGTCTTGGCAGACGCAGCTGCCCTCACGACACTCTCCCCGGCCGCGGCAGTCTCCGGGGCACGTCTGAATGGCGCAGTCGGGGCCCCGGAAGCCCTCGACGCAGACACACTGGCCTGCGCTGCACAGTTCCCGAGGCCCGCAGCCCCCGGGGCAGGCGCTGGCAGGAGGCTCTTCCTGCCCACAGTCCTCGCCGCTGTAGCCCACGTGGCACACGCACACGCCCTGCACACAGCGACCACGGCCCCGGCAGTCGGCCGGGCAGGTGCGGGTGGCGCAGGAGGGGCCTGTGTAGCCCGAGTCGCACACGCAGCGCCCGTTCTCGCAGCGGCCGCGCCGGTGACAGTTGGCGGGGCAGACACGGAGGCCGCAGTCCTCGCCCGCGAAGCCCTCCCAACAGGCGCACACACCGTCCTGGCACACGCCCCGCTGGTTGCAGTCGCGCGGGCACCGTCTCACGCCGCAGTCCTCACCCTCGTAGCCGTCGTCGCACACGCAGCGCCCTTCCAGGCACTGGCCGCGGCCTTGGCAACCCCTAGGGCAGCTGCGCGTGCCACAGTCTTCGCCCTCGTAGCCCACGTCGCACGAGCACACGCCATCTTCGCAGCGGCCGCGACCGCGACAGTCCCCGGGACACCGACGGCTCCCGCAGTCGTCTCCTGCGAAGCCCGGGTTGCACGCGCAGCGGCCGTCTACGCAGCGCCCGCGCCCGCGACAGTCGCCAGGGCAGGCGCGCGTACCGCAGTCGCGGCCTGTGTACCCGGGCCAACACACGCAGCGGCCACTCTCGCAACGGCCCCGGCCGCGACAGTCCCCGGGACAGCTGCGCACGCCGCAGTCCTCGCCGCTGTAGCCCGCGTGGCACACGCATACGCCGTTCTCGCAGCGCCCGCGGCCCCGACAGTCGCGCGGGCAGGCGCGCGCGCCGCAGTCGGGCCCCGAGTACCCGGGCCAGCACACGCAGCGGCCGTCCTCNCACGCCGCAGTCCTCGCCGCTGTAGCCCGCGTGGCACACGCATACGCCGTTCTCGCAGCGCCCGCGGCCCCGACAGTCGCGCGGGCAGGCGCGCGCGCCGCAGTCGGGCCCCGAGTACCCGGGCCAGCACACGCAGCGGCCGTCCTCGCAGCGGCCCCTTTGGTTGCAGTCACCCGGGCAGCTGCGCACGCCGCAGTCGTCCCCGCTGTACCCCGGATCGCAGATGCATTCGCCATCCTCGCAACGCCCTCGGCCGCGACAGTCGCGGGGACAGGTCCGCGTGCTGCAGTCCTCGCCCGCGTACCCGGGCCAGCACACGCAGCGGCCGTCCACACAGCGCCCGCCCTCGCCACAGTCCCACGGGCAGGTCCGCGAGCCGCAGTCGTCACCAGCGTAGCCCGGGTCACAGACGCAGCGCCCGTCCTCGCAGCGCCCCTTCTGGCTGCAGCCTCGGGGACAGCTCCTCACCCCACAGTCGTCGCCAGTGTAACCGAGGTTGCACACGCAGCGCCCATTCTCGCAGCGTCCTCTCTGGCTACAGTCTCGGGGGCAGCTCCTCACCCCACAGTCCTCGCCACTGTAGCCTGGATTGCACACGCAGCGCCCATCCTCGCAGCGTCCCCTCTGGCTGCAGCCGCGAGGGCAGGAGCGCACACTGCAGTCGTCCCCGGAGAAGCCCGAGCGGCACACGCACACGCCCTGCTCGCAGCGCCCGCGGCCGTGGCAGTCCCCGGGGCAGGAGGGCCAGCTACAACTGGGCCCGGTGTAGCCAGGGAAGCACACGCAGCGACCACGGACGCAGCGACCCTGATCATTGCAGTCATCCGGGCAGGAACCGGGGGCAGAGGGTGGTGAGGAGGNCTCGCAGCGCCCGCGGCCGTGGCAGTCCCCGGGGCAGGAGGGCCAGCTACAACTGGGCCCGGTGTAGCCAGGGAAGCACACGCAGCGACCACGGACGCAGCGACCCTGATCATTGCAGTCATCCGGGCAGGAACCGGGGGCAGAGGGTGGTGAGGAGGAGGGTCCCTCCGCACCTGCGGGATCCGAGCAGGTGGGCCCACCCCAGCCGGGCTCGCAGGAGCAGGCACAGCGGCTCAGGTCAAATACGCCATGGAGACTGCAGAGGCTTCGAATGTCGGTCTGGCCTGGAGTAGGAGCGAGAGTTGGGTCTCAGTCTCCCTAGGGAGGAGAGGCTGAGCCTGTGTAGTGCTGCCCTGAGTCAGCTTCTCCAAGCCTCATTTCCTAAGGCCATCTCAGTTTCCAGCTGCAACTTATCACCCAGGGCCCTAACATTCGCTGGGGAGGGCTGACATCTAGTCACATGGCTCCTCTCTCAGAGCCGTGCCCTGGGCTGCACCACCACCTGCAAAGAGGAGGCGGGGTGCCTTTTTCTAATTCACACCAAGGTCCTCTAGTGATGCCCACCCAATCCCAACCACTTCCCTTCTTTTCCATGCTCCTCCCTGTGATCTTCGGCTCACCTGTGCCAGCCTGGGCAGCCGGAGGACAACACCCACCAGTGCACTGTTCCTTGAGCCCCTTCACCAGCTCCTCCAGGATCTCCAATCGGACCCTCAGGGCCTGCACCTCTGAAGCAGGGACAGGGGGCTCAGTGCCTGGGGGACAGCCACAGCCAGCTGAAGGGGGCAGGTTAATGCGGTGGGTGAACACCACCTGCTTCTCCCCTCCTTCCACGGTGTGCTCGTAGAGCCGAGAAGAAGGGCCTCCCCCTTCTCGCTGCACTGTACGGCCCCCTGGCTGGGGAGGGGGCCGTGGGGCTGGGAGTGTCACGTTGGAACGTGGAGAGAAAGGGCCTGCTGTGACAGTGCCCAGCAGCATCAGAAGGGCCAGGTTGGAGGTTAGGGAACATTGGGTGGGCATCTTTCCGGAGGCTGTGGGGAGAGAGGGCACATATGAGAGCAGACTCACAGAGCAGACAAGATGAATGTCCCCTTCCCCAACACACACACCCACAGCCCCACCACCCACAATTCATCTACCTGACTCACGTATTGGCAAAAATCCACATTCAGCTCAATCCTATCACACACCCTCCCTGGGCAGATCTGTTTCTACCTTGCTTTCTTGTGTCATTTGGTCACCCTGCTCCTCAACTCCTTATTTTATTTAGTTTTTCACTATTGCATCCACACTGGTCTTTTCTGCTTGTTCCACAGACACTACAAGCTCACACTAGCCTAAGGGCCTTTGCTGCTGCTGCTAAGTCACTTCAGTCGTGTCCGACTCTGTGTGACCCCATAGACGGCAGCCCACCAGGCTCCCCCATCCCTGGGATTCTCCAGGCAAGAATACAGGAGTGGGCTGCCATTTCCTTCTCCAATGCATGAAAGAGAAAAGTGAAAGTGAAGTCGCTCAGTCTGTCCGACTGTTAGCAACCCTATGGACTGCAGCCCACCAGGCTACTCCGTCCATTGGATTTTCCAGGCAAGACACTACATGCTTTCTCTGTCTGGGGTGCTCTTCACTCAGCTCTTAGAGGCTGGCTCCTTCCTGTTCAGATCTTAATGCACATGCCATCAACTCCCAGAGGGCTTCCCTGGTGCCCGGCTGGAGCAGTCTTTCACCACACTTCATCACAGCGTCCTGCTTATGTTCTTCATGCCGTTTACTGCTGCCTGAATTATCTGTGTGCTACTTCCTTGTTATCTTCCCCCACCACCAGAACGCGAATTCCTTAAGAACAGGGGCTTCTTCTGTCCTGGTATTGCTGCATGCTTGTGCCTGGTACACAGGATGGGCACTATACAACACAGTTGTTTTTTTTTTTGGTGGCCATTCTGCACAACTTATGGGATTTTAATTCCCTGATCAGGGATTGAAACCAGGCCCTCAGCAGTGAAAGTGCAGAGTCCCAACACTGAACCACCAGGGAATGCCCTATCCAACACATTTTTGTTGAATGGGTCAGCAGATGAATATAAAAGACAAATCCTTCCATAAGCAACTGGATCCCAGCTCCTAGTATCTTTTTAGAAACCTTAAGGTGTAGATTATCCTCTCCTTTCATTCAGCCCCTCACTCTCAACTAGATTCTTCCCATCATCTTTTCATATAAGCTCAAAAAGCTCCTGTTTTCTTTAAAAAACAAAACAAAACAAAACCTCTTCCTCAGGACTTACATTACCAAATGTCAAAATTTATTATGAAGGTGCAAGCATAGAGCACAGAACAGAAACAGACCCACACATATGTGGTCACCTGACTAATGAAAAAGAGGCCCCTACAATTAAAAGGAGAATAAATTGTGATAAATGGTCCTGGATCAGTTGAAGATCCACATGGGAAAAAAATCAATCTCTACCCTATGTCCAAATACAAAAATTAACTTGGAATGAATATACAGATCTAATCGTGAAAGGTAAAGCAATACTTTCACAAAATGTCTTAGAGGAAAAAACTATAGGAGAAAATCTTTATGACCATGAAATAAACAAAGATTTCTTAAAACCTAACCACAAAATTTACCATAAAAAATTTCACACAAAACTAAACCACAAAAAAAGATACTGATACATTCAGTTCAGTTCAGTTGCTCAGTCGTGTTCAACTCTTTGCGACCCCATGGACTGCAGCACGCCAGGCCTCCCTGTCAATCACCAACACCTGGGGTCCACCCAAACCCATGTCCATCGAGTCAGTGATGCCATGCAACCATCTCATCCTCTGTCATCCCCTTCTCCTCCTGCACCCAATCTTTCCCAGCATCAGGGTCTTTTCCAATGAGTCAGCTCTTCTCATCCGGTGGCCAAAGTATTGGAGCTTCAGCTTCAACATCTTGGACCACATTAAATTCATAACTTCTGGTCATCAAAGGACACCACTAAGGGCTTCCCTGGTGGCTCAGTAGTAAAGAATCCGCCTGCCAGTGCAGGAGACCTGACTGCGCGCCCTGGTCCAGGAAGATCCCACATGCCTCAGAGCAACTCAGACCCTGCACCACCGCTACTGAGCCTGAGCCCTAGAGCCTGTGTTCCCCAACAAGAGAAGCCACAGAAATGAGAAACCCACACACCACAACTGGAGAGTAGCCCCCACTTGCTGCAACCAGAGAAAAGCCCACACAGCAGCGAAGACCCAGCACTGCCAAAAATAAATAAATATAATAATAAAAAAAAGATACAATGAAGAGAAAAAGAAGGCAAGCTACAGAATGGGAGAAAATACATAAGAAATGTCAGTATATATATATGGTGGGGAGATTGGGAGACAGTGCTTGAGAGTAGAGAGGGGATTAAAAATCTAAAGAATTCCTTCAGAACAAAAACAAACAAAAGGCAGGCAACCAGTTTTTTTTTTTTTAATTTGCAAAAAAAAAAAAGTCTCTCTACCAAAGAATATATCCAAGTTCCAATAAATATATGAAAAATAAACATATGCATGTGTAGAACAAAACCAGTAATCAGGGAAATGAAAATTAAAACCGCAAGAGGATGCCATCAAATATCCACCAGAATGGCTAAAACTAAAAGGGCTGTTGATGCTCAATACTGACAAGAATGTGAGGCTACTGGAATTCTCATTTATTGCAACTAGGGGCAGAAATTAGTGTAGCCACTTTGGAAAACTGTTAGGCAGTTGCTACTAAGGCATACAGCCTATAACTTGGTAATTACACTTCTTGGTAAACACCCAACAGAAACGACTGCACGTATCCTCCAAAAGACATGACTGCATGTATCCTTTAAAAAACGAGTACAAGAATGTTCATGGGATTTTTTTCATATGAGCCTAAACTGGAAGCACCTCAAGTGTCCATTAATAGTAGAATGGATAAATAAATTGGGACATAGTCATACAATGGGATACTCTCCAGCAATGAAAAAACACCCTCCTGGGACTTGCTGGGTGATCCAGTGCTCAGGACTCAGTGCTTTCACTGCCAGGCCCTGGGTTCAGTCCTTGGTAGGGGGAGACTTGCAAGCTGGGCAGTGTAGCCAAAAAGCAAAGAAACAAACTCCCGCCCCACGCCCCACCTCCCCCCAAAAAACCTTTCTTGTTACACACAGCAACATGGACAAAATTTGACACATATAATGCTAAGCAAAAGAAACAAGACACAAAAAAAGAACATTGTAAACGAGGCTATTCATATGAGGTTCATGAACTGAATTGAAGACAGGTTAGAATTACTAGAAATATTTTGCACCTTTAACTGGGTGGTTAAACAAAGGTATATATAATCAAAAATTAATTGAACTATACAGTTATGTGCATTTCACTATATGCACTAAATATACTTAATATACAAAAATATACCTTAAAAAAATTCCCCAACCTCACACTCCCTCCAGCCACCACATATTTCTCTTCTCTACTTCATGGCCATAGTTGTCAAAAGATTTATCTGGACTTGTTGTTCCTATCTCACATATCCCATGCATTTCTCAACCAGCTCCCATCTGACTTCACCTTCTTTCAATCCACCAAATAGCCCTCCCTAAGGTCTCCCAGCTTCCCTCGTGGCTCAGATGGTAAAGCGTCTGCCTGTAATGAGGGAGACTTGGGTTTGATCCCTGGGTCGGGAAAATCCCCTGGAGAAGGAAATGGCAACCCACTCCAGTATTCTTGCCTGGAAAATCCCATGGATGGAGGAGCCTGGCAGGCTACAGTCCATGGGGTTGCAAAGAGTCAGACACGACTGAGCAACTGAACTGAAGGTCTCCCAATGATCTGTGTCACAAGATCTAAAAGACATTTGTCTTCACCTTGATCTCTCTCAAAATCACTGGACACTGATGACCACGTCTTCCATTTTAGAGCATTCTATATCTGTGTTGGTGATAAGGTAGATAGGAGAGATCACTGGCTCTTAACACTTAAAATGTGGCAAACTGAACTGAAGGTCTCCCAATGATCTGTGTCACAAGATCTAAAAGACATTTGTCTTCACCTTGATCTCTCTCAAAATCACTGGACACTGATGACCACGTCTTCCATTTTAGAGCATTCTATATCTGTGTTGGTGATAAGGTAGATAGGAGAGATCACTGGCTCTTAACACTTAAAATGTGGCTAGAGGGACTGAAGCACAGCACTTTCTTTAGTATTTTTAACGGCTCTCCAGGGGATTGCAGTGTGTAGCCAGATCTGTGGCCTACTTGGGGTAGTCATCCACTCAAGTAGCTTCATCCAGATCCAAGACTTTAATTTCCAAACTATATCTCAAAGTATAAACTATCTCCTCTTAACTCCAAGCAATATAGCTATCCTATTTGGCATCTCCTCTTGGGCACCTCAGATTCAACACATCTAAAACAGAACTCAATGTTCATCCCTCCTGTACCCCATCCCTTCTCAGTGTTCTCTACCGCAGTTCATGGTCCCATAGTTACTCAGCTTCACAAGCCAGAAACCCAACAGCTCATTCCACACCACCATATTTCATCATATCAACCCATATTTTATTGTAAATGTCTCTTTAATTTGCTTATGTTTCTCCCTCTAAGCATCATTATAGTCCAAGCTACTATCTACCTTTTGCTTACCAACTGTGATTGCCTCCTACCCAGTTCCTCTGCTTCTATTCTTGCTTCTTAAAAATCTTGCAAAGACAAATAGAATGTCCCTCTCCCTCAAAAAACTTTTCAGTGGTTTCCCTCTGAATAGTCTTCAAATACTGACAGACAGTCCTGCACCATCTGGCACCTGCTGACCTCTCCCACCTCGTCCCCCGTAAGACTTCCCTCCCTCTCTCCACTCCAGTCCCACTGGCCTTATGTCCCCCACATTCTTCCCAGCCCCAGACCTTTGTAGCTGTGGTTCCCTCTATGGAATATTCTTCCCCTTTCTCTTGGCTTCCTCATCATTCAGGTCTCAACTCCACATCTCTTCCTCAGGAAACCTTTCCTGTACAGGTCAGCTTCCCTATCATGTGATATTACAGGATCATGTAACTCCCATTTGCAGCATTTATAATAATTTATACTTACATATTTATTTGTGGGATTATTTTATTACTTTCTTGCTCACACTCAACCTTGCCTGCTAAACTGTAAGGCCCATTGAGGCAGACATAACACCTGGTTTTTTGTTTTGTTTTGGCTGCTATATCCTTACATCTGGCACATAGTAAGTGCTCTCAATATAAATATTTAGTCAATTTACATAGTTCAAGTCAAGCCCAGGGCTAGCACAGGGCTGGGACCAAGGACAGGACCAAGGTCAGGGCTAGGACCACGGACAGTGTCTGGGGCTGAAAGTTGGTTAGAAACAGCAGCTGGGGCAGCTGTTGACCAGGGAGCAGGCCATGTGTAGATCCTGGCAGGGCTGCATGGAACAAGCCCAGTGGAAAACCATTTGGCACAGGCGCCCAAATCCACTAGAGCTGTGTGCAAACCCTATGACCTGGCAGCTCTACTCTGAGGGGTCTACCCACTACAACGGTACTTCTCATAATAGCCACAGACTGGGAACTACCCAAATGTCTCACGTGAGTAGAATGGATTAAATAACATGTGGTTTGTTCACACAGTGGAGTAAAATAAAGCCACGAGAACAAAGTGTAACTATATGCAATAACATGAATGGGTCTCGCTAATATGGGGTGGAGCAAAAGAAGTTAGACACAAAGAAGAACTTGCTGAAACATTCTGTTTATGTGATGTTTGAGTCTAGACCATGCTAACTGTCAATCAGTAGAGTGGCAAGTCAGAAATGTGGCACTCTTGGGGGAATGGGGACCAAGAAGGGGCATGGTGGGGAAATTCTGGGGTGCTAAGAACACCCTGTTTCTTGATCTGAGTGCTGGTCATCCAGCTGTATTCATGGAATCCACTGAGCCAAGAACTGGGAGGCACAGGGAGACGAGGATTAGAGAAGAAAGGTAGTGGAGTGATGGGGGGAACCAGGAAAGGAGGCCTTGGTAACAAGAGATGCATGGGGGGTTCATGCGAAGGGTTAAGGAGCAGTGTTAGCAGGCACCCAGTTCTTCCAGACCAGAGAGGCTGGAGAGGGAAGGAGAGCAGGGTGAGTGGTGGGAATGCTGACTGAGGAGGAGGGTCAGGGGCTGTGACCAGTGCCTCCCACAACACACACACATTTATTTCCTGGCTTCCTACGCTTAAAATTCTCCTCTGAGTCTGAGAAAAAGGAGTTTCCAGGGCTACCAGCTGTCACACTCCACCACCATCCCACCAGAGATGGAAGAGGAGCGGGGAACAGGAGCAGAGCGTTTCCACACTGAGAGGCGCCCTGCCCCACAAAGCCCAGCAGAGAGCCTGGCAGGCAGAGACTGCCTTTCCCTCAGCCCCTCGGCCCCTCTCTCAGCTTGGAGTGTAGCCCTGGGTGTGAGCTGGGCTCTGACTTACCTTCAAATTCTGTTGCCCTGTGTCTAAAGTTGCACACATCTCCAGGTGCACGCACACACATACACATACAAATGTACTCACAGGTGCTTATTCACAGATATGAACACACTTCTTGTATCTGTCTGTTCTAAGTC
The DNA here is from genome assembly GCA_006410675.1 of Oreotragus oreotragus. Classification (NCBI taxonomy): domain Eukaryota; kingdom Metazoa; phylum Chordata; class Mammalia; order Artiodactyla; family Bovidae; genus Oreotragus; species Oreotragus oreotragus. The sequence continues at coordinate 184,297 of SJYX01023998.1, forward strand.
GCTTCAGCCCTGTCTGACTCTGCAACCCTATGTACTGTAGCCCACCAGGCTCCTCTGTCCTTGGGATTCTCCAGGCAAGAATACTGGAGTGGGCTGCCATGCTCTCCTCCAGGGGATCTTCCCAACCCAGGGATTGAACCCGTGTCTCTTACATTGGCAGATGGGTTTTTTACCACTAGCACCACCTGGGAACTATACACATACTTATATTCATCCAAAGANAGGCAAGAATACTGGAGTGGGCTGCCATGCTCTCCTCCAGGGGATCTTCCCAACCCAGGGATTGAACCCGTGTCTCTTACATTGGCAGATGGGTTTTTTACCACTAGCACCACCTGGGAACTATACACATACTTATATTCATCCAAAGAAGCGTGCGTCTTTGCGGGCACACGCATTTTGAGTATGTGCAGGGGTTTCCCAGCTGTAAAGAACCCACCCGCCAATGCAGGAAACTCGGGTCGATCCCTGCCTGGGTCCAGAAGAGCCCCTGGAGTAGGAAATGGTAACCCACTCCAGTATTCTTGTCTGGGAAACCCGACGGAGAAGGCTGGCGGGCTACAGTCCATGGGGTCACAAAAGAGACACGACTTAAGTACTAAACAACAACAAGGGCATACACACACAGACTCCTCTTCACACTTCCTCCACGTCCAGTCTAGAGCGATGTCCAAAACGCTGATTTCTCATCGGCTCAGAGGGCAGTTGTGTGCGTCAAAGAACTTAGATGGAGTGAGGGGAACCACACAGGAGACCCTTCTCCAGAGGAGGCAGAGGTTACAGGGTGCTCCACACCCCTGGGGGCCTGGGGGAGCTGCCAGTCCCCCTCCCCCAACAAGCAAATCCTGCACCTCTTCCCCACTTGGTGGGAGCAGGGGGAGGGTCTCCAGCGAGAAGCGAGAAGCGGGAAAGTAGTGAAGCTGGTCTGAGGGGAGAGGCCCGCACAGCCCACACCCCCAGAGCCTTCCTCCCAAGCCCCTCTCCCTCCGAATCTCCACCGCCCGCCTAGCTCCTCATTCCCATTTCTTGGAAGATTGGCGCTCTTCTCTCAGCACCGGGAAAGCAGGATACTTGGGTGTCCCTTATGCTTCCCTCTCATCGCCCGCCCTCCCGCGGCATCGGGGGCGCCTGTGCGCGGCGAGGAAGGAGGGGAGCACGGGCCTCCCCCTCTTGGCACTCTTCCCATAGTCGGAGGGCTGGCAGGGATGGGGCATCGTCCCAAGCGGTGACTCAGCGCGCAGGGTATTCATGTGGTGGCCAAGTTTGACACTTCGCTCATCAGGGACTGTAGGTCCCAGGAGCTGGGGAGAGGGGCTGGCCTCCTGCAGGGATGTTCGAGAGGTGGGGGATTTTGGCCCCACCCTCATGCTCCTCTCTGTGCCTCGTGCCACAAGTGAAGGTAGGAGGGTTCTAGGGCTGCGAGGACAAGGAGGGAGGTGAGAGTTGGGCTGAGTTTGGAAGCAGGTGGCAAGGAGGCAACCAGGAGATGGGGCAGTTGGAGGATCTAAGACACCCCTTATTCTGGGAAGTTCACGGGCCAGAGACGTCGGAAAACTAAAACAAAGGATTTCCGGACCCTCAGTGGCAAAGAGTCCTGGGGAGGAGCACTGAGTGACCAGGACTCAAGGGAAAGAAAGTTGAGAAATTGAGGTGCTGGGTCCCCGGGGGTCTGGAGGCAGGGCCAGGGCAAAAGGGGAGGGGGGCTGAGGATCTGGGAAGTGGGCGGGGATTGGAAGCGGATCGACAGCAGCTGCGGTGTTTCCGTGTTTCCGAGTTGCTTCCCAGTAGTTCCTCTCAGTTCCATTTCCAGTTGTTTCCAAGCCATTAAATTCTTTCCAGGCGAGATAAGGGTCCCGCCCATCCCACCCAGGGTGCGTCACGTGTAGGGGGGAGATTCAGACGGACAGAGCAGGAGAGCCTGGAAGGGGGATGGAGCGAAGACGGAGCCCCTGTGCCCCCCGGAGGCATCGCGCAGTCATCCCAGCCCCGCTGAACTGTGAGTCATGGGTGCAAAGCTCTCTGCCAAGAATAAATTTTAGGATTCTCTCCACAGACTCCGTGCCCTTCCCAAACCTGGGAGTCCTAACTTTGCTCCATTGCTGCATTTCCTAAAGGCTCGAGACCCCCAGAACTCCCTTCCGGGGCCTTGCAATCCACCTGCTGCCACCCGGGGAGTTCCCATCTGGATGCTCAAAGAAGTTCCCTCGGGCACGTTCCTGGAGTTCTGGCTCAGCCGCTCCAGCCAGATCACTTGGGGTTCCACCAGCACTTTCCTCCTGAAGTTCAGCTGGCCACCAGCTCAGCCTGGCCTCTGGTTTCTCCCAGCCCCAGCACCGCACCATAACCGCCTCCACCTTGGTGCCGCCCCTGGTCCTATCCAAACCCCAGCATCCATCCTCCGTGCCCAACTCACACACACTTGCACCGACTTTCTCCCAGACACACCCTCCACGGGAGTCCGGTCCCCGGTGCATGGGCTTATTTCCTCTGCCCCCGCAGAAAGTCCCTGCTCTCCTGGGAGGCTCTCCTGCCAGCCTTCACCTGGGGTTTGGGGATAGAGGTCCCCACCTCTCCCTCTTTCCTCTGTTTCCCAGAGACGGAGGTTACTTCCTTACCTGAGTAACCAGCAGCTTCAGTGTGTCTGCACCTGCTCTGCCCCGAACTTGGCAAGGGGGTTCTCAGGGCAGGGTGGGTGGACGCCCCTTGGCAGCCCTGAGTTCCTGGGTATATCCCTTTGCTCGTTCCCTGCAGCAGGGACTCACTGAGCCGCGACCTGACTGTCGGTCTGGGCAGCGACAGTGAGGAGGGAGACTGCAGCCAGCCGGGGGAGGAGAAGGGGAGGACCAGCATGAGGTCAGGGAGGGGAGCGGAGATAGGGCAGGTCCTCCCACCCACCCGCCCCTGCCAGGCCCTCCCAGCGTCATCATATGTCACCCCTCTCTCCTCCCCTCATCATCCCANAGGATGCTGGAGTCAGAAAAGGGTGTGAGATTCCAGACATTCACAAGCTCACAAGGCATTCAAAGAAGCCGAAGCCACTGCAGGCCTGACAGATACAATTCCAGCTTCTGAGATAATCATTATCTAAAATGTGATCCACACCCTGGATTTCAGGCTCCTGGAGGAGCTTGTCATATATATATGTTTGCCTTTTATCAGAAAAGCGCTGTGCCTTGCACAACGCAGGTGCTTCATTAAATGCCTGTCAACACTGAGCTGCCAAAGGACTGTGAGAGAAGGAAGTGGCAAGAGTGTCTGGCAGGGAGTCCAGTGGTCAGAGTGGGGTTGCCTTCACCGAGGGGTCGCAGGCAGTGGACAGAGGCTGGGGTCTTACTGAGAGCCGTTTGTGTGCTCTGGCTGTTCTCTGAATCCTCAGCCTAGGTGTCTTCAGCTCTGGGCCTCCATCCTTGAATGAACCTCCAAGTTCCTGTCCTACCCCAGGAGGATTAGAGATAAAAGGTATATAGCAAGGAAGGAAAGGAGAAGCCGAGGAAGACAAGAGTAAGGGCAATTGAGGGCAAGGGCCTGAAGGAGAGAGAGGGAGCGAAGAGGCCAGGGGCTGTGATCCAAAGAAGCAGTCCCAGAGAAGGGAAGATAGAAAACAGTTGTGCCGGGCTTCCGTTTACAAAGCCCTTTCCTACACCCTGTCTCTTATACACATCTAGATGTGTATAAGAGACAGGCCCCTGCCAGGCCCTCCCAGCGTCATCATATGTCACCCCTCTCTCCTCCCCTCATCATCCCACCCCCCTCCCTGTCTGGGATCACTGACTCCCACAGTACCCTCATCTCACCCCCGCCAGCCCTCATCCAACCTCCCCCATCCTTTCCTTCTCCCATTTTTACTCTTCCTCCTCACCCTAATTTGTGTCCAACTTGACATCCCCATCCCTCATGTCATTTCTCCTTTCCCCCACCATTTCTCCACCTGTTGCTCCTGCTCTCTGACCTGTTTCCCCCTCTTTCAGCACCCTTTCCCACGGCCAGCCCCTCTCCCTCCTCGGAACCTCCCCCACCTCTTCCCAGCTGCCACATCCCTCCAGCTGGGGTCTTGCCCAGCACCCACTCCTTCATCCCCCTACCATTTATCTCCTGGCAGAGGCAGGCAGCAGAGAGGGTGGGTGGCGGGAAGAAGCCTCCCTCCCCAGTCTGGACTGCTCTCCACGAGGAGCCTCCTTGTCCCACCTCGGCCCCTGCCTGGCCCCACTGCTCCCACCTGCACTGTGTCCTCTTCTCGCCCTGTCTCTGTGCTGCCTCTCCCCGTCTGTACTGTTCAATCTCTGGTTCTCAGCTCGGGGATCAGTGCCCCCTTTTCATTCTCTCACCTCAGCAGCTTCCTAGAGAAATGGCAGATGAGGCTTGGGCACTGGCTGGACACTGAGACGTAGACGACTCGGGAAAGAAGGTGGGGTTCACAGGAGACAGGGAAGGGAACTTAGGAGGAAGGTTTGGGGATGGAGAAAGAGCTGAGAGCCAGGGGCAGACATGAGGGTGGTGGGCACATGATACGCTGATGTTCTGGAGAGGAAGGGGATTACTTCTGTGCTGCAGTGGAGAAGCAGGGGTACGGAGGGAGTTGTGGGCGGGTAGAGATAGGAAGACTGGCCAGAGGGCAGAGTGGCAGATGCCCACATCAGGCTGCCAGGCTGTCTCTCTGGTCTCCTTTCGCCAGGTGCTTTGCTCCCCTGATGAGGGGCTGCTGGATAAGAAATACCCAGGCTGAGGGAGGTTTCACACGGATAAAGTTCTTTCCACCCAACTACAAAATGGCAGCCCACTCCAGTATTCTTGCCCGGAAAATCCCATGGATCTCAGGGCCTGGTAGGCTACCGTCCATGGGGTCGCAAAGAGTTGGAAATGACTGAGAGACTTCACTTTTCACAATCCTCACCATGGAGGAGAGGCTTGGCCAAGTGACAGCTCGTGGGTGACAGGGAGTGTGGGAGCCTGTGTCTGACTCTGCGTGCAGCTGGGGCAGAGGTGTCCGCAGGCCCCCAGGGGCTCGGGTGTGCTGTTTCTGGGCCGGTGGGCTGGGTGCACCGGCCCAGCACGTGGCTCTGCAGAATGCTGGTGGCCGAGGGCCAAGGCTCGTGTGGGTGCTCGCTCGGGTGTCCCCGCGTGTGTCCGTGTGTCTGGGTGTGCGCGTGTCTGTTTTTTTTTTCTCCTGGCTTTGATACGAAAGATGAAGTCAGCATCTTGGATAGAGCTGGGTTCAGCTTCCTTCCTCTGCCTTGGCCCAAAGCCCCCAGAGCCTGAAATAGGTTAACAGTTTCCCTCAGCTCTCCACGCAGGGCTTGGGGAAAAGCATGTGCAAGGGTGGAGGGTCTAAAATGGCATTACCTGGAGAGAGCAAACTTCAGACAACAGATTTTCTCTGATACTGCCAGATTCTAGTAATTCTAATGGTCATATCCTGCCCCCTCTCCCTTTTTTTTGGTCCTATACCCTTATATGTTGTTTTTATTTTTACTTTATTCACTTATTTTTCCACTGCACCACTAGGCATGTGGGATCCCAGTTACCCCACCAAGGAACAAACTTGCACCCCCTGTAGTGGAAGCGTGGAGCCTTAACCACTGGGCAAAGTGTGGGAATATAGGGGAAGTATGGTCACCATAGGTATACTTGGCCCAGAGAGTGGCCGGAAGAGCCTGGAGAGGAAGAAGGACTGAAATGATGGCCATGGAGTGTTTTGGAAGTCCACTTCTCAGGGGAGACAGGATGCTGGAGTCAGAAAAGGGTGTGAGATTCCAGACATTCACAAGCTCACAAGGCATTCAAAGAAGCCGAAGCCACTGCAGGCCTGACAGATACAATTCCAGCTTCTGAGATAATCATTATCTAAAATGTGATCCACACCCTGGATTTCAGGCTCCTGGAGGAGCTTGTCATATATATATGTTTGCCTTTTATCAGAAAAGCGCTGTGCCTTGCACAACGCAGGTGCTTCATTAAATGCCTGTCAACACTGAGCTGCCAAAGGACTGTGAGAGAAGGAAGTGGCAAGAGTGTCTGGCAGGGAGTCCAGTGGTCAGAGTGGGGTTGCCTTCACCGAGGGGTCGCAGGCAGTGGACAGAGGCTGGGGTCTTACTGAGAGCCGTTTGTGTGCTCTGGCTGTTCTCTGAATCCTCAGCCTAGGTGTCTTCAGCTCTGGGCCTCCATCCTTGAATGAACCTCCAAGTTCCTGTCCTACCCCAGGAGGATTAGAGATAAAAGGTATATAGCAAGGAAGGAAAGGAGAAGCCGAGGAAGACAAGAGTAAGGGCAATTGAGGGCAAGGGCCTGAAGGAGAGAGAGGGAGCGAAGAGGCCAGGGGCTGTGATCCAAAGAAGCAGTCCCAGAGAAGGGAAGATAGAAAACAGTTGTGCCGGGCTTCCGTTTACAAAGCCCTTTCCTACACCACAGCACTTCCTTAATCCCACTTTATGCTAAGGAAAACGGGGGCTCCTAGACATTAAGGGATTTGGCCAGGTGATTTTGCCAGTGGTGGTGAAGGTGGGCCTCAGGCCAGGTTTTCAGATTCCAAAGCCTGTATGCCTCCCCCTCCCCCAAGAAGAGCCCTAGAAAGATCGAAGACTTAGGGCAGAAACAAATGAAGGGCTTCAGGCAGGACTTGTTGGGGAAGGGTGGGTGCTCTCGATTTCTGAAACTTCTTTCTGCATCCAGTTATGATGTAGATTCAGTGGGAAGAAACTGCCAAGTGTAAGTCAGGGGTCAACACTTCATTATTGTGACTGGGGGGTGGGGCAAGGTGGGAGGTGATGAGGAACGTGGAGAGAAAAAACTGATCATGAGATGAAAGGGGAGAGAATTAAGAGGCTGGGCTGAAAAACAGGGCAAGAGAGCCACAGGAGGAAGAGTTTGGACCATTAAAACTTCCTTTGCCTGGAGACATGGGTGTGGGGAAGAGGGAGGAGGGCGGACATTTCTATCTCGTGACAAAAGAAAGTCACACAATTATTTTGTTCTCTGCTCTGGGGCGGGTGGGCGCCCATATTTACCAGAGGGACCGGGGTCGCTGTAGCAACCACACATCTGGGCCCCGGAATCCAGATGTGCTGTATCCAGAAGCCATAGCAGAACGATGAGGCAACGGTGTGAGGCTCTCCAGTCCTGGCCCCACAGCTGGGAGAGGACCGAGTGCTGGAGCAGGGAGGTGAAGGGCGAGGGGGCAGGGGGGCGGAAGGAGGAGAGGGCTGGAGCGGGGGAGGAGAGAGGAAGTTATGGAAGGGGGCAAGGAATGTGGACGAAGGAGTGGAAGCAGCCGGGGAGGGTTGGGGGGGGAGACCCAGAAGAAAGGGAGCAGACTGTGCAGTGGAGGGGGAAGAAGGGAAAAACACAGAAACCTCGAGAAGCCAGCAGATGAACAAAGGATAAGGGTGTGAATGAGAAGGTGACTCGGGGCTGGGTAGAGGGCAGAGAAAGGCAGGAAACCAGTCTAGAGAAAAGAGAAGAGGGAGAGATAGTGGTCGAAAGGCGATTCTGAGGAAGGAAAGTAACAGAACAGAAAAATACAGAGGGTCTGAGCCAGGAAGGGGTCAACAGGACGTGCAGGAGTGACAGCACGTGGAGGTGGCCTTCGATGGGGCCACAGCTAGAAATCAGCATGGGCCTGCAGGGAGGCAGCCAGACTGACCTGCTTTCACCCCTCATGGCACACCCACTCTCCACACCTCTCCTGAGCCTTCCTTCCCACCACCCAGGCCCTTGCCAAGACAGTGAGTCTTGGCTCACACCACAGTGCCAGCTGTCCCCTGCCAACCAGCCAGAGGAGCTGCATGCCGCACCCCAGAGCCCCCTTCTGAGAAGCCAGTACTTTAAGCACTCTCCTGAGTTGGCGTCAGGAAAGAGAGAAAGCGATGGGACAGTGAAATAGTGACGGACCCAGATGGGATAAAAGTGGAATGGAGGAGAAAAGGACCAGGTGAATGGAGAGCGAAGGAGCAGGTGAGGAGAGAAAGCTGTGTCCACTGTAGACCAGGCATCTTGCACATCATCTTTCCTCCCCACATCAACCCAAGGAATAGGCAGGAAAACCCCGTTTTGCAGGTAGGCAACTAAGGCTCAGTGTGGTCAAGCAACCTACCAGAGTTAGTCACTTCGTTGCATCTGACTCTGTGACCGCATGGACTGTGGCCCACCAGGTTCCTCTGTCCATGGGATTTACCCAGCAAGAATACTGGAGTGGGTTGCCATCCCTTCTCCAGATCTTCCAGACCCAGGGATTGAACCCAGGTCTCCTGTACTGCAGGTGTACTCTTTACTGTGTGAGCCACGAGGGAAGCCCAAGATACCCACTAAGAGGCAAAACAGGAACTCCATCTCAGGTGCTCTGCCCGTGCTGTCTGGATCGGGCTGGGAAGGGCTCCGGGGACCTTGGGACAGGAAGTGATGGCAGAAGAGCCAGGGCTGCCCTCTGGAGGGAGGAAAGGCCTAGTTCCTGGGGGCCCTAGGTTCCAGGTTGCCATAGTTACTTGGTCTGTTTTCACCCCAAACACAGTAATGGGAAGCAGGGGAGCCTGGCTGAACACGTGAGGTTCTTCCCTCGCTTTCAGGCCTGGGCTTGTGGCCCGGGTGGCCCCTGTCCAGTCATCTGGGCGTGGAGCCCAGGCCCAGCCCACGCCCTCCGGCTGACCCAGGACACTCCCGCAGGGCCGGGTCCGAGGTGCTGCTGGACAGGAGCCCCTGATGGGGAGCCCCCAGGTTGAGGGAGTCTTGTCCTATTCTCCTTCCTCCTAATTAGAAAGCACAGCCCTTCCTGCCGGCCCCGCAACTGTCCTTTTCTTTCAACTGGACTCTCAAGTCTTGGTTTCCTCCAGTTTGGGGCTAAGGAGATGCTTCTCAGCGTCCCTCTTCCCTCCAAACACTGCCTCCTTCTCCACTGTGGCTCCTCCTTTCTGGGCTCACAGCCCCTGGCCCCAGCTCCATTGTTTGTTCAAGCTGCTCCTCCTGGAAAGCTAGGGGGAAGAACCTGCTAGAATGCAGGGGACCCAGGGAGGTAACCCATTCACCCTGAAGGGCGTGGGGCCCCCTATCCTTCCTGTTTACTCAGACACATTCCAGAATCTGCACGCTCTAGCCTGTCACACCATGGGACATCCCTCCCCCGCTCCGCCACAGACACCAGACACAACCCGCACGGCTCCAGGGCTGGGGAGAAGGGGATGACGTGAGGTCTGTGATCACACCCCCACTCCACCCCAGGGCTAGCCGTGTCCTCGGCGCTCGGCTCTCTGACACACCGGCCCTACAGCAGCCATGTTCCCCCAAATGACCCATCACAAGCCAGGAAGGCAGGCACCGTACCTTCAACTCCGTCCAAGTTGTTTATTTAATAATAAAAAAGAAGATATGCCCATACATCCACCTGACCTCCCTCTACTATGCGTCGTCGACTCCTAGGAACTAGCTCCAAAATGTAAAAACTTCCCTTGTCCCGCCTGGGGACTAAATTCCCACCTCCACCCCTCAAAACAGAAACATAAGAATATGAAGAGTGTACTGGGGCCCAGTCACCCCAAAACTTAACTTCAATCAGCACCCTCAAGGAAAGAAGCAGGGGTTGGGGGGTTCATAGAAATGACAGGAGCTCTATATTCCAAAAAAGGGGGAGAAGAGAGGAAAAACTTCCACCCACCTCCAAATAAGTGCTTAACCCCCACACCCTGTCTTCCCTTTATAAATTGCCGCAAGCCCAGGGACCAGGAAAATTCAAAACAGTCCCGCTTGGTTGCTCCCACCCCACCCCCAGGTTCCAAGTCAGTGTGAGTCATAGAGGTCAGAGATGATTGAGGTAGAGGGCTGATGGGCGGCCTGGTGGGCCTGGCTGGCTGCTGCAGAAGCTGGCAAGGGGCCACCTGTGGCATTGCCCGGGGTTGAGGACGGCTGTTTTCGTAGCGAGGGGGGCACTGTGGAGGTCTTGATGTGAATCACTCTGGTATCCATGACCTCACACTCGATCTGCATCATCTCCTCATAGTCCCCAGGGGGCCCCCGGCCTGACAGGGTCTCTGTGAGAAGGGTAGAGTTAAGGGAGAGGAGAAGGGGAAGGCAGAGAGGTCAGAAAAGCAGAGGTGTGCAGGGAGGAACGGGCAGTGATGGGGAGGCAAATCCAGGGGGTGTTCAATGAGAAGGCAGGGATGGAGTTGGTGCAGGGAGAAGAAAGCAGTGGCAGGGGCAGGGGGGAGGCGGATGACAGTGATGAACGTAAGGTCGCAGAGGAGAGGACATCAAGAGGAAAAAAGAGTAAGACTCTGGCGGTTCCCAGCCCACCCCGCCTACCATGGCCCACAGCCCTCAGCACCTTCACCTCAGGAGGACCCACGCCTCATCTTCCTCCCATCAGTCTCCTGCATTTCGTTTTTCTCCGGCCATTTCTGGCTTGCTCCCACCCATGTATCTAGCGTGAATCTGGAATCCCCGCTCCTGTCATTTCCCCCCTCAACTCTTCATGCTAGATCTCCCCATCGGAACTTCCTTATATCTCAATTTCAGGACCCGTCCCCACATTGGACAAGGAAAGAATTACCATTGGGGGCCATGGCAGGCATCACCAGGGACATCTTGGGCCGGGAGGTCTTGTTGTGGCTGATGGCTGGGAGCAGCAAGTGATCCTGGGGACAGAGGGGCCAGGCCGGGAGGGTGGAGGAAAAGGTGCTGACAGGCTCCCTGGCCCTGCTCCCCAGCCTCGACCTGCAGAGAGACTGCTGGGGAACCCAGGGTGAGGGTATGGGGCCCACAGGAGAAACTCACCCTTCGGAAGGAGACAACATAAAATGTGTCTTCCCGTCGATCAATTGCATCCAGGAACTCGGGCTGCGAACGGTCTGGTTGGCGGTACAGCTGCAGCTGACCCACGGAATCCCTGGACAGGTAGGAAAATGGGATTGGTGAGGAAGCAAGCCCAGGGACCAGTTCCCACTGGGGAAGAAAGGAGAGGGTGAGAGGGAGACAGGAGACCCCAGGGGATGAGGGAAGCATGAGGCCCTGGGGGCAGTGCGGACACGCACAGGACAGCTCCTTTAGAGGAGCCTCACTTAATAAACAAGTGCCCCCTTCAAGACTCACCCTTCCGGGGGCCCAGGGGGACGGGTGGGGACTGCCTGAACTGGAGGTGACTTCTTCCACAGCTGAGACTTCTGGAAGGAGAAGTATCTAAGGATTTGAAGAGGATGAAGGGAAAAGGGAAAAGAGAGACGGCCCCTACAAACTGACACCACCTCACACCCACCCTCCCTCCCACCACCCCAAACCACTTACAATCCCTTGGATGTTTAGCCCTCATTTTCAAGTGACCTTCCCTGAACCGGCCCACCCCCTCTTACCTGTTTCTCCTGGGCTCTCTGGGGTGTCTTCCGCCGGCCTCTCTGGTGGCGCTGGACCCAACCACTCAGCTCGTCGGCAAGCCTGGGGAAGCAGAGGAGGGGGACACCTCCATGCTGGGCCAAGACGGCCACTCTTCTGCCCCGCACATCGGAGGGAAGGGGAGAGGGCACGGGGCGCTGGCGCTTCAGCACACAAGTCAGCCAGGCCGTCGGGGAGGGGCCTTGGGACACAGGAGGACGCCCCGTCATGAACCCCCCCGACCTCAGGGACTCGGTTCGGTTGAAGTGCCGGCAATCCGAGGAGAGGAAGAGCTGGTCCAGGTCTCTCAGCAGCAGCTCCCTGGCGTCCCCAGGGAAGGCTGTCAGGTTCCTGGAGTGAGGCAGAGAGGGGGCATGACCCAGGGTGCCCAGCGCTGCCCTGTCAACAGGAAGGGCCGTGTCGGCACGAGACCAGCTCTGCTGCTGTATGCACACTCAGTCGCGGCTGCCCCTGTGTGAGCCCACGGGCCGCGGCCCTCCAGGCTCCTCTACCCATGGAGTTCTCCAGGCAAGGATACTGGGGTGGGTTGCCATTTCCTTCTCCAGGGGGTCTTCCCCCAACCCAGGGATCAAACGCATGTCTCTTGGGTCTCCTGCACTGGCAGGTGGATTCAACTGGGAAACCTGGCTCCCCCTCAAAAAGGAAAGGTAACTTTAGGGGAGAAGACATACTCAGCACCCCTAAAACAGAGAGGGCCCTCGCCTCACCTGAAACTTGGGCGGCCCGTGGGGCTGGGCTGGGGGTCCTCAGGGTCCTGGAAGGGATGCTGGGGGGGCTCGGCTCCATGAACTGGTTCTTGTGCCGAGAACTCCAGCAAGTGTCTCCGGGGTCGAGACTCCCCTCTGCTCATCCGAGGAGAGATGGAAGCCGGAGGAAGCTCACTGATGCTGTGGATAGAAAAGGATGGAGCATGAGGAAAAGTTCCAGCTTAACTGAGGGCCTGGGTAAGAGGGAGGGCTCTGCAGATAGCATGCCTGGTTCCAATCTGTGCTGCAAGACTGACTCTCTTCATCTGCAAGACGGACTGAGAACAGTCCCCACCCACAGAGCCAGAAAACACTAGAAAAGGAGAGTGCTTCAAGGGCCCAGAACTCAGTAAGCACTTAATATAATCACTATGTTTATCAATGTTCTCATGACCATCTCCTCCGGGACGTACCATTTATGACAGAGAGGACGGATCATGAAGGGACTAGGGACTAGCTGGCTACACCATCAGTGCCAAGGACACCAGACCTGTCTGTGTGCAGGTAATGAAAGGGATTGAGCCGAAAAGGCAATCAAGTGGCTGACAGGCAGGCTCCACCGAGAAGGTTCTGGGGAGACAAGGAAGGGCTCACCTCACAGGCCCAAAGTTGAAAGCGATGAAGAGAAGGAAGACCATGACGCAGACCACCTTCCTGTTTCCAGACCCTAACTTGAGCTCGCTGTTCTAAGATGCAAAGAAAGAGAGAGGCCGGAGAGAGTGAGTCATCCCAGGGAGCCCGTGCTCCCACTGGTCTTCCCAGGCCTCCCGGGTCTCACCTCAGTCAGCAGGGCCTCCAGCCGCCGGCGGAGGGCAGCATTCTCCCGCCGGAGCTGCTGGTTGTCGGCCAGCACGGCCTGCAGCCGGGCTTCCAGCCCCTGCAGGTACTCTTTCTTCTTCCTGCGGGACTGGCAGGCTGACTCCCGGTTCTTGATCATCCGCTGCTGCCGCTTCAGCAGCTTGGCCTGGGCACCGGAGGGTCAGAGGGAGAGTGAAAGCAGGGCGGGGAGGGGAAGGGCGCCCTGCCACCCTAGGGACTGACTACCCAAAATTCACGTGGGCCCTCTCCTGCCGCCTTAACCTCTACCTGCAGAGCCAGAGAGGGGTTCTTCCTCTCTGCTAAAACATTTCAGGGAAGGCGCCCTTCTCTCCACCACTTCCTACTCCTGTGCCTCAGAACTGCGAGAAGTCGGACTGTAGGAGGAACTTCCCCACCCAGGTTCTTGGTAGAACCTCCGTTCTTTTCCTTGATGAGTGGTCTTCCTTTTTCGCAATTCTGCTTTTTTAGGACCCAAAATTTAAGCTTGCTATAGTTAGGAAGCAGCCTCCCTCTTCTGTAACAGGATGACTCCTCCGGCTTTGACTTACTAAGACCATTCCCGCTTCTCCATCTGCAGGACAGCAAACCCGAGGATCCTAGAGCTGCACGGGGCTGATAAAAGGGGTCCACTCTGACCTGGACGACCATCTTATGGGCCTGCTTGCTCACTTTTTTGCTCCTTTCTCACTCCACAGTTCTCTCCTCTCCCCAGTAAATAACTTACATCCACCTCAGGTGGGCAGGAGTTCCCAGGCATAGGGGCTGGAACAATGCTCTTCCTCTCAGGCCTTGGAATAGGAGGGGTCGGTCCCTCAGGCTGGACTCGAACAGCACCTTGGATGAGGACCACTGGGGCAAGTGGGCAGGAGAGGAGGTCTGAGAGCTGGGAGTCAGGTGGTGTCCTCGGGCCCACGCCCAAGGGTCAGAGCACCGGAAGGCTGTAAGCTGCCTCCTTCTCTCCTTCAGTACCTGGGGTTGGCTGGACAAGGGGCTGCAGGAGGATGGTGGTGCTGGTGGGCATGGCTCTCGGTGGCACTGGGACAGTGGTTATCAGCACGGGTTTGGGCTGCAGTGGTGGCTTCCAGGAGGGCAGGGCTTTGCCTGAAGGAAGGTGAAAGGAAAGAAGGAAGGGATGTCAGGACAACAGGCCTCTGGCCAGGGACCCGAGAGGTCAGGAGACACATTACCTGAGGAGCCGTCAGAGGACAGGCCCACACTGATCTGGACAGCTCCAGGAGGGGGGCCGGGGACATCCTGCAGGAGATATCCCTGAGGGGACGGGGACTCTGTCTTTACTTCCAGGACCTCCTCTCCTAGGAAAGCCTACGTGAGGCATTCCAGAAGACATGCGAGTCAGGAAGAGTGCGGAGGAGGAGGAGCCGAAGAAGAGAAAGCCCTCACACCTCTGAGAGTCAGGAGGAACTCACCAGCGTGCTGGAGGGAGGAGCGGAGTGCATGCTCACCTGGCTGGGAGACTCCACAGAGAGCAGGGGAGCCTCAGAGCTGATGGAGGAAGATGGAGAGGCAGGCTCTATCTTAATCTGAACATCTGCGGGATGGCAGGATGAGACAAAGAGCTGGGTGTCAGATAAACACAGAAGGAGAAGAGGGCCAAGATGCGGAAATGGGAGACACAGTCACTTCCCCTTGTACCTGGAAGTAAAACTTTCTGGCTCAGGAGGGCAATCCAGAGGAGGGGCACTGGAGCTAACCTGCTGCCTCTCCTCCGACCTCTTTTCTCGGAAAGGACTCCCTTCTCCTTCCTTGGCCCCTCTCAGCTGGTTCCACCACTGCCGAACCCTCAAGCCTGCCCTTGCACGTCAGCTGTCCCTTTCTTCCTCACACACCTTGTTCATTGAGAGATGTGGCTGCATTCTCATGGGCCCAAATTCCTGTCTGGCTGGATTTCCGCCTCATCCTGGCCCAACGCGATCACGCATCCACATGCTGACAACTGCCCGGCCTGCATCTCTACCCTTGACTGCTCCCCTGCACCCACATTCTGACTCCCAAGCTGCCTGCTGGTCACTACCATTCTCACGCCCCTCCATTCACCCAAATTCAACCTGCCTTAACACAGGGCTCACTGCTTGTCCCTTTATACAGATCCCCTTCCTACCGTCAGTCTTCAAAGCTCAGTCACCTCTGAGCCTTCACAGCCTCTGTTAAATCTATCTTTAAGACTTGTTGATTGCCCCATAGAGGCTGACCTAGCTGAAGGCCAAATTAGCTCTAAGATCAATGGTCCACGACTACCTCTGGTTCATAGCTTGGGTTTTGATAATTATAAGATTACCAATACTGCTATTTTAAAATCTCAAGTCTATTATGTATTTCAATAGGTAATACAGTCATATAATACAAGATCCCAAAGGAACAAAGGGAAATTCAGTGAGAAGTGAATCTCCTTTCCTTCCTTGTCCACCAGCCATCCAGAACCTCTCCACAGAGGTGACCACTGTCTGAGGTATTTAACCATATGTTAACCTTCATGAGACTCTCCAAAAGCAAGGACTAGGTCTTGTGCTTCCTGTCTATCAAAGGGATGGGTAAAGTGCATGGGTGCCTGCATGATAAGTCATTTTAGTCATGTCAGACTCTTTGTGATCCTATGGACTGTAGCCCGCCAGGCTCCTCTGTCCATGGGATTCTCCAGGCAAGGATACTGGAGTGGTTGCTATACCCTCCCCCACGGGATCTTCCTGACCCAAGGATTGAACCCACATCTCTTATGTCTCCTGCATTTGACAGGCAGGTTCTTTACCACTAGCGCTACCTGGGGAGCCCAGGTAAAGTACAGGCCCTCAAAAAAATACCTATATATTAGAGAAGAATCTGACTCCAAGAACACTATCCTTTGCAAAATCATCAACAATCTTTTCACTGGTATAGACTTTTCAATCCTTATTTTGTTTCTCCTCTTTGTAATACTTAATCATATGCTGGATATGAGCTGTTTGTCCCTCCAAATCCCTCCCCACCCTCCCCTGCCCTGCTCTGAGGCCCAGGAGGAAAACATGTGTGGCTCTCTTGTCTTCAAGCTTCTGGCTGAACTTCAACCAAGGGGAGGTAGTGCTAAGAAACCCCAAAGTCACCCTGAAATCAACAAGTCCCACACTGAATTCATCCTGCTCCCTGCCAGGAGTCTCCTGTTCCTGTAGTTGCCATCCAGCGATTGGCACCTTCACCCATGGGGTGGCTGCCCTCATCAGAAACCCAGGCACGTTCTTTCACCCCTGCTCATCTTCAGCGCCCAGGAGGTCACTGCACTCATCCATTCTAATTCACTCTTTCTCAAATCTTGCCTGCCTTCTGCCTTCATCTGAGTGTCTTACCTGACTAAGCACTTTGATCTCTTTCTTGGTCCTCCTTTTGCTTCCGGTCCTGAGTTTCTGCAATCCAATGTCTACTTTGCCACCAGAGTCATCTTCCTAATCACACTGTTCTCCTGCCTGACTCTTCAAAGGTACAGAACTGCCCACAGGAAAAAAGCTAAGAGTCACTAAGCAGGATTCCTACCTGGCCTTGAAGCCTCTGAATCTCCTGGCCCTTCCCTACTCCCTCTCCTTACATCCACTCTAAAGAGATGCAGGTTCCCTATAAACACACTAGTCCCTACCGTCTTCTTCTGGCTAATTCCAATCTATCTTTCAAAACTCAGCTCAGGAAACCCCTCCTGCATGAGTACATCCTTGATCTAGCCCCAGCTGGGTGAGATGCCCCCTCTAATGAGCTTTCATGGTACCCTGTGATAATCTCTACCCTAGAATTACCCTACTTTAGTTGTAGTTCTCCCACAGCATAGTATGGGATCCTTAAGTCAGTGAGATGGCAAGGTGTTCTTCATCTTTGCAACTCAGAACCCTGTCCCAGTATCTGGCATGGAGTAGATGCTCAATAAATGTAGGTACTGAATAAACACGCAAGAGTAAACAGACTCAGTAACATTTCTAAAAACAGCACAAATAATGTTACTTGTAGAATGCAGGAGCAAGTATATGGTATTCCAACTTTTCTGTATGCTTCAAAATTTTTATAAAACCTTTGGAGGGAAAGTCACATATATAAATATGCCCTAAACTGTCTGCAAGTTTTTAGAAATGAAAAGCAACAGAAAAAAAGAAAAGAAAGAAAAATTATTTCCATCTCTTCAGTGCTGCCCTTACTGTGATTTCCTGAAATCCTCCCTCCTGCTCCTGGCCTCCCTCCTGGTTATCTGCCATCTCCCCTCCCCACCTCTCCTCCTTGTCTTGCACTCCCTCTTTACTCACACACACAAACACACACACACGCACTCTATCTTGGTAAAGCCTGGAGATGATGCAGGCCATTATTACCTGAAGGATCATCAGAGGTGGGGCTGACATTGATCTGGATGGTTTCAAATGGGGATGTTGGATCATCTCCCAGGAGGCAGAGTGGGGGTGCCAAGGACTCTGACTTCACAACCAGCATCTCCCCTACACCAAGGGCCTAGGTAACAGTGAGGGTGAAGCAGAGGGGACAGAACAAGAAAGAAAACAAAAAGGACGTGTTGAGAGTAAAAGCCAGGGCAGAAGCCTTACAGCTGACAAACCACCAGTTATCTGACATTCTGGTTTGAATGGCAGTCAGCATCTTGCTAAGCTGCGTCTGGCTCCTTGTTCTCTTTCTATTTTATTCCTAGGAAAGTGGATCAAGTCTCATGATTTCAAATATTGCAGTGGACAACCTGGACAAGAACAGTTCCAGAATTCTTAGCAGTTAACAACTTTCTTTTTCCCTGTCCCCTCACCCCACAATGGCTGCCACATTTCACTATATATTAAAAAGCTCCATCTTCGATTCTAGACAATCAAATGGAAATGTGAAAAATGAAGATATAAAAGAAATGGCAAAGGTAGAAAAGAACTTCCCCCCTCCACCCCATAACCTGCAGCCCACAGATCATTCCCTTAGCATCAACAGGTGAAGGCAAGGGAATTGAGTCCTCACCACAGANCATCTTCGATTCTAGACAATCAAATGGAAATGTGAAAAATGAAGATATAAAAGAAATGGCAAAGGTAGAAAAGAACTTCCCCCCTCCACCCCATAACCTGCAGCCCACAGATCATTCCCTTAGCATCAACAGGTGAAGGCAAGGGAATTGAGTCCTCACCACAGAGAGTAGGAGGAAGAGGACTCTCTCACCTGGCTGGAGGGCTCTGTGGAAAGATGCGATGATTCAGAGCTGAGGGAGGAGGAAGAGCAGGGGGAGGATGGCTCAGACTTCACCTGGAGATCTGGAGGAAAACGGGCTAGAAAATAACCACGAAGTGGAGCCTGACAAGAGCCCCCTAAAGCGCCCAAGGACATAGGTAAAAACCCCTCACTGGGCAAGGGAGAAGGAACACATATCAGGGGTCAAAGGGGGAGAGGAGTACACAGGCACTCAGGTGGAGGAGGCCTGAGGATCAGAGGAACTGCACAGCTTCTGGGAAACAATGGGAAGATGAGGGTTTCTGAAAGGATGAGGGAATCACAAAGGGTATCTTACCTGGGAAGATAGGCAGAGAGTCCCAGGGGGGTTCAGGAGGGCTGACGTCCACCCCCAGGTCCAGGGAGCTGCTGCCAAACTGAACAAGGGGGCCGGGTATTAGAAAGCAGAAGTGTGAGGATGAAGGGATGCTCCAGCTGAGCGCTGGCTTGGGGATGAGTCCCGGTTCTGCGACCACTCCTACCCACCAACGGTGAGAGACAAGGCTTGGGGAGCGATACCGGGACATCCTGCTCCGGACAACGGAAGAGCTGCGTCTGCTCCTCGGCCACTTCATCCAAGCCGGCGTACAAAGTGCTGTCTGCAAGAGGTGCGGAGGATCGGGGATCGGCCGGTAGCGAAACCTGCAGATCTTCACAGAGCCCTCGCCCCATGCCTCATTGGCTCGGCTCGGCNACCTGGGTTTGATCCCTGGGTCTGGAAGAGAAGGAAATGGCAACCCATTCCAATATTCGTGCCTGGAGAGTCCCATGGCTGGAGGAGCCTGGTGAGCTACAGTCCACAGGGTTGCAAAGAGTTGGACATGACTAAGCGACTTAACTAACTAATCTAAAAGATCTCATAACTTTCATGGGAATTCACTGAGTATGATATTTTGTCTCATTCTTCTTTTTGTTGTGCTCTATTTATTTTTTAATTTTTTGTATATTTAATAGCATAGAGAGCAACTTTATAGAGACATTTTATCACATAAGAAAGGAAAATGTAATGTGTACACATAAGATTCATTCATCACAGTATTTTAGTCAGCAAGGGGAACAAGGTCTATTCTTCAGAGAAATGGTGATTAAGGATATTCAGGAGATTTCTTCCAAAACCTTGTACATTTAGATTTCTTCACATAGATAGTAAGCAAAATAATCCATATAGCTTCAGTTCTCATGCTTTTCTATCTGGATATTATCTGCCTAGATTTCTGTTTCAGTAGTGGTATAAATGTTGATAACATGTTTATAATCCTTAGTGTATTTTCCTCTTGGCCCTGTTGTCACATTGGTTCACTGGAGTATTTCCAATGAGCCTTGGCCATATGTTGGATAAAGCAACACTTGCCTCATGCAGGTTAAAATTCATATAGAAATCACATCCAGAAAGGACCACAGTAACTCCATTTCTTGCTTCCCTTCACTGTGTTTGCTCCCATGGCTTCCATGTAAAATATATCAAGGAAATTTATCAATAGAAATAAGGTAATTCCAAATGTGTTGAGATAGAGTATTCTTAGAAATGCTTGATATCTTATCCTAAAATTGAAACAGTTACCAAGGTNCATTTCTTGCTTCCCTTCACTGTGTTTGCTCCCATGGCTTCCATGTAAAATATATCAAGGAAATTTATCAATAGAAATAAGGTAATTCCAAATGTGTTGAGATAGAGTATTCTTAGAAATGCTTGATATCTTATCCTAAAATTGAAACAGTTACCAAGGTTTTAAAATAGCTTCAGTCACCTGAAGTGATGCGTTTGTACAAAAAGAGGTAAGACTGTAAAGTAAAAACCAATGACAACTTTTTCTTAGCATTGATTTACACAATCTTAGCTTAACTTTTCATTACATTGAGGTGAATAATTTGGAGTTGCCTTTCCTTTCTGTAAATATCAAGGGTTATGAAGAATGAGCACATTAATACTTTCTGTTTGTCTTACTAATTATTTATTCATTGTTAGAAAATTACTCTTTGAGTCTGGTCCTCCTCATTGAATATATGTTTGATAAATAACACATGCTTCAGTTCAAGCAGAAAGAATTTAGAATACCAATTTGACCATTTACTAGCTATATGATTTTCTTTAANAGCACATTAATACTTTCTGTTTGTCTTACTAATTATTTATTCATTGTTAGAAAATTACTCTTTGAGTCTGGTCCTCCTCATTGAATATATGTTTGATAAATAACACATGCTTCAGTTCAAGCAGAAAGAATTTAGAATACCAATTTGACCATTTACTAGCTATATGATTTTCTTTAATATTTAGCCTCTCATTGTTAGCTTATTCAAACATTATACAACACTACTGTAATGAGTCTGTTAGATAACTACATAAATCTTAGCATTGTCTCTCAAATGAGTTTCCTCAAAAATGATTATTGCTTTTTATATTGGGATCATCTTCCTCAAAGTTAATAATTGATTTTATTTTTAGGAATAATAATAAAAATAGTATTTACTCTGGGAATACATGCTTTAAAGTTTTTATATAATTTCACTTTTCTTTTAATCAAATTAGCCCTCATAATAATTCCATGAAATATTATAGTCATGTTCATAGTGGAAAAGAAACCTCTAACTCAGAGAGTTGAGGTTTTAATAATTTCTCTTAGAAGGCAAATCCCTAATAGTTTCACACACTTTTAACTAAAATTAAGTCCTGATGCCATATTTTTATAAGAATTTATTTACTTTTTAAGTTAAAAATTATCTCCAGACATAGATAATAGTTAAAACTGAGACAATTAGGAAAGAAGCAACATTACTAGGAAAATACAGATTTTGAGAGTGACTTAGGTCTTTACAGTTTTTCTTTCATTATCCCTATTCATACTTACTGATGCTTTGATTTGATTTCCCTTTTCCATTAAGAAAGAAACAAGGACTTTTTATTTATTTATTTATTTATTTATTTATTTATTTTTGGAAAAATTAGAGGACTGAGAGAAACAGGATTCTGACCTAATTGTTCAGTTCAGTTCAGTCACTCAGTGGTGTCCGACTCTTTGCGACCCCATGAATCGCAGCACTCCAGGCCTCCCTGTCCATCACCA
>SJYX01023998.1:210039-222594 GCA_006410675.1 Oreotragus oreotragus
TCCATACAAAACCATAGCCTTGACTAGACGGACCTTTGTTGGCAAAATAATGTCTCTGCTTTTCAATATGCTCTCTAAGTTGATCATAACTTTTCCTCCAAGGAGTAAGTGTCTTTTACTTTCTTGGCTGCAGTTACCATCTGCAGTGATTTTGGAGCCCCCAAAATAAAGCCTGACACTGTTTCCACTATTTCACCATCTATTTCCCATGAAATGATGCGACTGGATGCCATGATCTTTGTTTTCTGAATGTTGAACTTTAAGCCAACTTTTTCACTTCCCACTTTCACTTTCATCAAGAGGTTTTTTAGTTCCTCTTCACTTTCTGCCATAAGGGTGGTGTCATCTGCATATCTACGGTTATTGATATTTCTCCCATCAGTCTTGATTCCAGATTTGTGTTTTTTTCCAGTCCAACGTTTCTCATGATGTACTCTGCATATAGGTTAAATAAGCAGGGTGACAATATACAGCCTTGACGTACTCCTTATCCTATTTGGAACCAGTCTGTTGTTCCATGTCCAGTTCTAACTGCTGCTTCCTGACCTGACCTGCATACAATTTCTCAAGAGGCAGGTCAGGTGCTCTGGTATTACCATCTCCCAGTTTTCCACAGTTTATTGTGATCCACACAGTCAAAGGCTTTGGCATAGTCAATAAACCAGAAATAGATGTTTTTCTGGAACTCTCTTGTTTTTTTCCATGATTCAGTGGATGTTGGCTACTCAAAGGCAGTCATAAAGTAATAATCTGAAAATAATCTAAATTGTCTCTTATGAGTTTTTTTTTTTCCCCCATACAGTCATGATGATGTTCTTCCATGGTATTAGATATCAGCAAACAGAATCAGGAGTGGAAAAATCATTCTAAAAAAGATTAAGGTTGTTATGCTGTTGCTGCTGCTGCTCAGTAGCTTCAGTCATGTCCGAATCTTTGCAACCCCATAGACGGCATGCTTCCCCGTTCTTCGGGTTCTCCAGGCAAGAACACTGGCGTGGTTTGCCATTTCCTTCTCCAATGCATAAAAGTGAAAGTGAAGTTGCTCTGCCGTTTCCAACTTGTGGCTACCCCATAGATGGCAGCTCACTAGGCTCCTCTGTCCATGGGATTTTCCAGGCAAGAATACTGGAGAGGGTGCCATTACCTTCTCCAAGGGTTGTTATAAAACAAAGCTATTACCCAACATATCAAATTTGACAAATATTCTGTTCTCTTCTGTGAAAAATTATTCTAGCTTATAAACCTAACCCCAAGATAAAGATCCACAAGTGAAAGGAAAAGATAAAGAAGTGGAATACTATGTAGTATGCAAAGGGTGCAAACTGCCTAGAAAATATGAATTACATACAATTACCTTAGGAGTCTTAATGTTATGAAGAGAAAATTCAGTACACATAGAGAATGTGAGAAGTTAATTTGTTTCCAATTATATTGTGGAATTTAGAGAGCTTCCCACTCGTGTCTCACAATTTATGTAAAATAAGGAATGCAATCTTTAATAGACATTTAAATATTATCACTTTTTAAAATTGGTGAATTTGGGGAATACTAGTGATCTTTTCTCAAAGAAGCCATGCTTACAATTTACTATGGAATAGCATATGCGTCCTGAAAATCATTTCCAGTTATCTTATTTAACACAATGGCCAGCATTTGTTTATCATATAGGTTAATTTTCACTTTCAGTGAGCCACTATGCCCTTTCGACAATGAGATCAAAGACACTGCTACTGCTGCTGCTAAGTCACTGCAGTCCTGTCCAACTCTTCGCCACCCCATAGAAGGCAGCCCACCAGGCTGCCCCATCCCTGGGATTTTCCAAGCAAGAACACTGGAATGGATTGCCATTTCCTTCTCCTATCCAAGACACTAGAATTCATTAAAAAAAGGGGGGGGGGACAGAAAGGAATATGTAACTTGTTATCCTAAGATCTACGGGACTAAGGGAAAAAATATGAATGAGTTGTAAGGAAAAGAAGTCTGAAATGATGTTTTAGAAATTTGGATATATTCTTTACTACTTTACCAAAAACATCCCAGGAATGGTTAACACCTAACATTCCAGAAATGGTTTACAGATCAGAGTCATACACAGTTGTTAATTACAGACGATTGTTGTTAACTGAGAACAATGACTTTTGTATTTGTGAATATGTATGTAATTCTGGGTTGCCTGAATTTATTGAGGGAACTTAGCTTCTTTTTAACATAAATGCATTATTATTACTGTTAATTGAAATGACAAAATAAAGGTTTCAATTCCTATTTCATGTTTATACTAATACACTGATAAAATAGAGATTCTATTAAGGGAATTAATTTGGAAAACTCAGCAGTAGCCACGGGACTGGAAAAGGTCAGTTTTCATTCCAATTCCAAAGAAAGGCAATGCCTAAGAATGCTCAAACTACCGTACAATTGCACTCATCTCACATGCTAGTAAAGTAATGCTCAAAATTCTCCAAGCCAGGCTTCAGCAATATGTGAACCGTGAACTCCCTGATGTTCAAGCTGGTTTTAGAACAGGCAGAGGAACCAGAGATCAAATTGCCAACATCTGCTGGATCATGGAAAAAGCAAGAGAGTTCCAGAAAAACATCTATTTCTGCTTTATTGACTATGCCAAAGCCTTTGACTGTGTGGATCACAATAAACTGGAAAATTCTGAAAGAGATGGGAATACCAGACCACCTAACCTGCCTCTTGAGAAATCTGTATGCAGGTCAGGAAGCAACAGTTAGAACTGGACATGGAACAACAGACTGGTTCCAAATAGGAAAAGGAGTATGTCAAGGCTGTATATTGTCTCCCTGCTTATTTAACTTATATGCAGAGTACATCATGAGAAACGCTGGACTGGAAGAAACACAAGCTGGAATCAAGATTGCCGGGAGAAATATCAATAACCTCAGATATGCTGATGACACCACCCTTATGGCAGAAAGTGAGGAGGAGCTAAAAAGCCTCTTGATGAAAGTGAAGGAGGAGAGCGAAAAAGTTGGCTTAAAGCTCAACATTCAGAAAACGAAGATCATGGCATCCGGTCCCATCACTTCATGGGAAATAGATGGGGAAACAGTGGAAACAGTGTCAGACTTTATTTTTTTGGGCTCCAAAATCACTGCAGATGGTGACTGCAGCCATGAAATTAGAAGACGCTTACTCCTTGGAAGAAAAGTTATGACCAACCTGGATAGTATATTCAAAAGCAGAGACATTACTTTGCCGACTAAGGTCCGCCTAGTCAAGGCTATGGTTTTTCCTGTGGTCATGTATGGATGTGAAAGTTGGACTGTGAAGAAAGCTGAGTGCCGAAGAATCGATGCTTTTGAACTGTGGTGTTGGAGAAGACTCTTGAGGGTCCCTTGGACTGCAAGGAGCTCCAACCAGTCCATTCTGAAGGAGATCAGCCCTGGGGTTTCTTTGAAAGGAATGATGCTAAAGCTGAAACTCCAGTACTTTGGCCACCTCATGCGAAGAGTTGACTCACTGGAAAAGACTCTGATGCTGGGAGGGATTGGGGGCAGGAGGAGAAGGGGACGACCGAGGATGAGATGGCTGGATGGCATCACGGACTCGATGGACGTGAGTCTGAGTGAACTCCGGGAGATGATGATGGATAGGGAGGCCTGGCATGCTGTGATTCATGGAGTTGCAAAGAGTTGGACACGACTGAGTGACTGAACTGAACTGATTAAGGGAATATTAATGTAGATGCTTCCCAGGTGGCACAGTTGGTAAATAATCTGTTTGCCAATGCAAGATTTGCAAGAGACTTGGGTTCAATACCTGGATGGGGAAGATCCCCTGAAGTAGAAAATGACACCCCCACTCTAGTATTCTTGCCTGGAAAATTCTATGGGCAGAGGAGCCTGTTGGGCTACAGTCAATGGGCTGCAAAGTGTTGGACACGGCTGAGAGACAGAAATAGAGAGAGAATACTAATAACATTTAAGTGGGCGAAATTTTGAAGAAACAATATTCTCTGGAAGGTAATGTTTGTTTTCAGATATTTATACACTTTGGTTGAGAGCTTAGCTGAGGAGCCAATGGACCGAAGCTACCATCTGTGGGATTATGACTGAACACCTCTAAGTCAGAATCCTGCCCATGCAGAATGACATGGCAGCATCACAGGAGCCTTGATTGGCCTTGGATAGCTGGTCCACCAACACCCTTGCTGGCAGGCCTCCACCAGGGTCCCTAAGGGAGCAGAGAGCCTTTCTTCCTGGGACACTGGGTACAGCCAGAAAGGTCGTCACCCCTTCAACCATCATGGCACCCCAATTTGTAGGGAACCTGGTGCTAAACCATTCATAAATGACCTAATTCAGATTTGGAATTTCCTGTATAGCAGAGCAGCTCCGTTGCTGTTATCTACTGAAAGCTTCAATAATTTGGCCAGTTGATGCCAACAGCTGACTCATTGGAAAATACTATGATGCTTGGAAAGATTGAGGGCAGAAGGAGAAGAGGATGTCAGAGGCATGGCATCACCATGGCATTGTGACATGGATGGCATGGGTGGCATCATCAATGCAATATACATGAACTTGAGCAAACTCTGGGAGATGGTGAGGGTCAGGGAAGCCCGGCGTGCTGCAGTCCATGGGGACACAATGAGTCGGACATGACTTGGTGACGGAAAACACATTTTGCTTTCCTTAACTCATAATATAGATCCAATCTACTAAACGTCCACTCTGCCTCCTCTCTTGACTGTCTAATATATGAGAAGACTGCTAAAACAAATCCATTGTCTGGATTCTTTTATTCTATTTTCTGGAGCTTCAGAAGAGGATTATGAGGTTGGGAGGTTAATATGAGTCTGAGTGGAAACTTAGAAATCTGTCATGTTGTTAAAGATTTCATTCCAATGACTTATTTTGGAGACATATCCACTGGGTGACTTTTTCCTGACACACTTAGGTTTTCTATATTACAGTAGAGAATAACAATAAAAGGAACCAGCTGACACAAACTAGGATAGGATGATTTTACGGGGCTTGAAAAAAGACGAAGTATTTCCCAACAGGAGGGAATCCTCTAAGAATGGGGGGCTGGGGCATTTTACAAGTCAACAGGTAGCAATTATTTTACTGTATTTCCTAGGTTTTTAGAAAGATCTAGGTTATAATCCCTGCTTTTTCAATTCAGGTATGTGATTTGGATAAGATTTTCAAAAATTATTTCTACTCTGACTCCAACCTGTAAATTAGGAATTTTATAAAGATATATTCTATGTGAAACACACATGCTGGCATATGGTAAAAACCAGTGTTTTATAGTTTTCTACATAGGTCTTTAGTTTCTTTAGGTAGGTATATTTCTAAGTATTTTATTCTTTTTGTTGCAATGGTGAATGGAATTCTTTCCTTAATTTCTTTTTCTATTTTCTCATTATTACTGTATAGGAATGCAAGGGATTTCTGTGTGTTGATTTTATATCCTGCAATCCCACTCCATTATGCTTGCCTGGAAAATTCCATGGACAGAGGAGCCTGGCATGTTACAGTCCATGGGGTCACAAAGGATCAGACAGGACTGAGTGACTTTCACTACATTTAGGACAGCCGGTCGGAGTGGCCCGTTCTGTTCAAGGTCCTTCAAAATAAACCCTGGGAGAATTCCCTAACCGTCCAATGGTTAGGATGCTGAGCTTCCTCTGCAGGGGCCTGGGGTTCCATCCAGATGAGGTTTGCCTTACCTTTGCCTAATGTTTGACTATGCCTTTTGAGCTCTTCTTCCTCAAAGAATCTTATAGACATTGCTTTTCAAACTTTGATGACCCTGCACATTATCTGGGGAACTTGTTAAAACGCATGTTCTGACTTAGGAAGTCTAAGGTGGGACCTGCTACTCTGCATTTCTAACAAGCTCTTGGATGCTGCTGCTGGTGGTCCATGGACCACACACATTGAATAGTGTGACTCTAGAATAATCTCATCTTATTCTTTTGACCTTTTAGTCTGTGTCCTTTTAGTTTGTCAAGTATTTAGCGTATGCATACGTCCTCAGTTGTGTCCCACTCTTTTGCAGCCCATGGACTGCAGCCAGCCAGGCTCCTCTGTCCATGGAAATTTACAGCCAAGAATACTAGAGTGGGTTGCCATTTCCTACTCCAGTGTTTTACATGTATAACTGGTATAACCTGATCCACTGGACTAATCAGTGGAAAAACCGGTCCTCCTCTTCCTAATAAAACGTGTAGGTCCCTATTGTGATTCAGGCTTGCTCGTCAGGCTCCCTGCGCAGCCAGGCTATGACAGCCCTTCAGGGAAGGAGAATTTCATTCTTAGTCCTCACTTTGGCTCCCTCTTCAGTTTGCAATTGTTCAGTTCACAATTGTGTCCCAGACTAAAGGATCATGCCAGGAGGGGAGGTAATGTCATCATTAGCCACAGACTTGTGTCAGACAGCCTTCTCCATTTTGTATTGAGTCTCAGATCACTAAATTAGACCTTTTTTCCCTTCAAGCTTTATTTCTAGGTTCTGTGCTAGTGTAACCTTAGTCCACTTCAACTAAGGCTAAATACTCTGATTCTTGGAATCCTTGTGTTCCTATTGAAAACCGATCTACTTTTTCTCCCTCCCTGCTCCATTTCAGGGATTTCTAGGAAAGACAGAAAGTCTAGAATGAGTCACAGATTTGATTACATCCTGATCCCTGGACAAAGATCGCTAATTTGTAGTATGTGTGCCTTAATTCTCTCAATTAAAAAACAAAACAAAACAAAACTACTCTGCTACAAATGTATTGCTTTGTAATGATCTCTTACTGTTTTGTGTGTATATGTTTCAGTTCCAGCAGATTCCACAAGGCATGGGCCTTGCCTCTATTTCTTTTTTCTTATTTTTTTTTGAGGCAAGGAAAGCAAACTTAGTTGGAAAGCAGCAGACCAAGAAGATAGCAGACTAATGTCTCAAAATAACCATCTTGTCAGAGTCTAGATGCCAGTTTGTTTTCTAGAACAGAGAGGGAGAAGAGATGAAGAAGTAAAGTAAAAAGGCCATTTTTCTTTAAAAGGAGGAAATGTGTTAATTTCTTCTTTTCTGCAGCCATTGGCAGGTGGACTGAGTCAGACTGTCTCTCTGAGCTGAATAAAGTGCCTCTGTTTCTTTTGTGTTGCGTCTCCTTCTCCATTCATTCATTCAACAAATATTTATTGATCACCTCCTATGTTCTAGACAGGATGCTAGGAACTGGGGATACATAAATGAATGAGACAGAGACAGTCCCTATTCTCATGGAGCTTATAGTTGGGGCATGGAGAATAAGTTGTATGAAGTGAGAGATGCTGTGAGAGTGGATGAGGGGTGAGGGAATATCCCTTAAGGATGAGACTTTTTTTTACTTTTGGTTGAGCCTCGGAGTATTTTGGGATCCTAGTTCCCCAACTAGGAACTGAACTCACACCTCTGCATTGGAAGTGCAGAGTCTTAACTACTACCACGCTGCTAGGAAGTCCCAAGGATGAGACATTTTTGTTACCATCTAAAGAATGAGTTAGAACTGAACCTCTGAGAACACAACAATAGACCACATACTGAGAAACAAACTGAATTAAATGTTCGTTTCTTTGGGTGACCCCTTGTCATCCTTGTGACTATATGTAAGAAACATAAGGGACTTCCCTAGTGTTTCAGTGGTTAAGACTCCAAGCCCCCAGTGCAGGGGTCATGGGCTCGTTTCCTGGTGAGGGAACAAAGAGCTGTGCGACTTCACCAAAAAGAAAAAAAAAAAAAATGTTGAAAACAAGCAAATACGTTAACAAAGGCCCCCAGACTGCTAAAAATAGTAATCAAAATCACCCAGGAAGAATATATTTTTATTTTTAAAAAGATGACCCATTAAAACGAAAATGCAAAATTTAAGTTTTATAAGACTGAAAAGTCCCCAGAAAAGACATTCATGGGTCTGTGAACCCTCCCTGTTCTCAGCTTGAGAAGCACAGGCCTAGGAAGGGGTCAAGATGTGAAGACTCAGAAATGGGAATAGTATCCGCTGTCCCCCCAAAGCGTTACAACATGAATGTTGACAGACACACTGCTTGCTTTCTCAGTTTCCCTACCCTTGCATCCTATATTCTAGGGCTCAGTTCTCTGGAGACAGTCACTAAGGAATGAAAAAAGAGAAGAGAAACAAGCCTGGAGGATTATATCCCCAGGCCTGTCTAGAGATCATTGTATCTCAGAAGATCTGGCCTTATTCTACTGCTATCCTTGCCTGACCCCATAAAGGCATTGTTTCGCCTTCATTAGAGTCTAATCCTGGGAATTCACTGGTGGTCCAGTGGTTAAGACTCTCACTGCAGGGGGCACAGTTTCAATCCCTGGGAAAATAAGATTCCACATGCTGCTCTGGTGCAGTCAATAAATAAATAAAGACCTCATCTGATGGGAGAATGCAAAGAAAGGTTCAGGAGCTGGTGCAAAGTAATTTGTGAGCTAATTGTTGTTACATGTTGTCTTAACACACACAGAGCCCTCTAATAGGTGAAGTTCCATTCTGTAAGCAAATAGAGTAGGGGTGGTCCCCAGAAGAAAAGAACCAGATAACAGCTTTTTAACATAAGCCATTTTAGGCCCAAGCCATTTTGTGATCTAAGCCTGGCCATAATGCCTGCCCTTGAACAAGTCTCAGTAATAATGATCTTATGAGAACAATGACTGTTAATGATCTCTGGGAGACAGCAGTGAGTGGTCCTAAAGACAGATCTTGGTTCCCTGCCCAGGAATTGAACCTGGATAATCTGGATGAGAAAGAACCCTAGCCACCAGACCAGCACAGGCTAGAGATTGGAAGCAAAGTGACCCTGGCTCTTTATCCCCCTTTGAAAGCAAGAATGTTTCAAGGAGGCAAAAGCTGTAAAAACAGATACAAAGTTAGAGAGACAGCACACGTTGGAGAGCACACAGAGGGAAGCAGTCTGTTTATTTAAGACTGAAGCAGGGCAGAAATACATATTCAAAGAGGAATGCAGGGGTCCTGAGTGAGGAGCAAGCGGGGAAAGAGGTGAATTAATTACTTATATAGGATAGTCCTTCTGGTTCTTTGTTTACATTTCGACAATTGTCTTCTCTCTTTCCTCACACCTGACTGGTCCTTGGACGCTTATCAAGATGCATATACAGCTATTTGCTAAGATAGCTCCCACCACAGAGGTCTGGGGATGCATTTCCACACTTATTATGGGATGGGGCCTCCTCCCTTTTCGACCCCCAAGAAGCCTTCTTGCTCATGTGCAGACAGGAAAGTCTTCCTTGACCTCAAGAGTGGGCACCTTATCTCTTTAGCAGAGCTCAGCTTTTGCCACCAGTTTTGTCCTCAGAGTGTCTGGGTGAGTACAGAGCTTGAATTTTACTCCACTTCACAGACACCAGCCCAGGAACCCATCATGAGCCTACCTCGTTACCAGGCAAGAGAAGTAACAATAGCAATGAATAAATCAATCATAAAGACTTCCAGTTCTGTTTCAATGATATGAATTAGCCAGAAGCACTTTCCTGAGCTGCTTTGCAGAATTCAACACCCCTCACAAGTGCTCAACCACCAGATCGGCTAGTACCTGAAGGATGCTAATGCTTCTGACCCTCATGACTTGAGTCAACTAAAGCTTGAACTCTGTTGATCTTTGCCCCATTTCTAAACTGAATTCTCCTTTGTTCAGGCCCCTTCAAGAATATGAATAATAGGGCTTCCCTGGTAGCTCAGTGATAAAGAATCTGCCTGCCAATGCAGGAAACACAAGTTTGATCCCTGATCTGGGGAGATCCCACATGCTTCAGAGCAAGTAAGGCGTGTGCCACAATTACC
Organism: Oreotragus oreotragus; assembly: GCA_006410675.1. Classification (NCBI taxonomy): domain Eukaryota; kingdom Metazoa; phylum Chordata; class Mammalia; order Artiodactyla; family Bovidae; genus Oreotragus; species Oreotragus oreotragus. The sequence continues at coordinate 219,857 of SJYX01023998.1, forward strand.
GAGCCTGTGCTCTGGAGCGGAGAAGGCAATGGCAACCCACTCCAGTACTCTTGCCTGGAAAATCCCATGGACGAAGGAGCCTGGTGGGCTGCAGTTCATGGGGTCTCAAAGAGTCGGACACGACTGAGTGACTTCACTTTCACTTTTCACTTTCATGCACTGGAGAAGGAAATGGCAAGCCACTCCAGTGTTCCTGCTTGGAGAATCCCAGGGACGGGGGAGCCTGGTGGGCTGCAGTCTACAGGGTCGCGCAGAGTCGGACACGACTGAAGCGACTTAACAGCAGCAGCAGCAGTGCTCTGGAGCCAAGGAGTTGCAACTGCTGAAGTCCATGTGCCCTAGGGCCTGTGCTCTGCGACAAGGGAAAACACTGCAAAGAGAAGCCTATGCATTGTAACTAGAGAGTAGCTGCCACTTGCCACAACTAAAGAAAAGCCCACGCAGCAATGGAGATGCAGTGCAGCCAAAAATAAATTAAGAAAAAAAAATTTTTTTTTTTTTTAAGAAAAGAATATGTGTACTTTGCCCAAGTCCCTTCATGAGTATGAATGTACCCTTATCTGAAAACTTCCTCGGTTTTGCTGTCCAAGAAGACACAACTTTGGGAAAGATCCCCAGTGTTCTCCTTATCTGCTATAAGTAGTAAATACTTCCTCCTACCAGTCCTTGGCTTGGTTGTGGCTTTTGGATCAACACCCACCAAGAGATGAACCCAGTTTGGGGCTAACAATTCTTTTTGTCTGTTCAGTAATCTTTACTGAGTACTTAGGATTAGTCAGTGAGCCATGGAGATAAATACAAAACTCCCCATCTAACAGGGGTAAAGAGTTCTAGTTGACAAAAGCTCCAAATGAAAGGCAAAAAGTTACAAGTGGCAGGGAAGTTACTTCCAACTGGAGGTGATCTGAAAAGGACTTCAAAGGGTTGAGCCTTGGAAAGTGATAGTTGTATCCAACTCTTTGGAACTGCATGGACTAGGCTCCTCTGCCCATGGAATTCACCAGGCAAGAATACTGGAGTGGGTTGCCATTCCCTTCTCCGTAAAATCTTTCTGACCCAGGGATCCAACTCAGTTCTCCTGCACTACAGGCAGATTCTTTACCATCCGAGCCACCAGGGAAGATGGCCATAATTTTGACATGCAGAGATTGATTTACTACAGGTGGAGGAAACTGCACAAGATAGGAGATAAAAGGAAAGGAAAGCTGCTTTACATCCGTGTTATTCATCTCCAGCTTGTCAATTTCAGCATCTCTTTATTCCCGTTTCAGCATCTCTTTATACTGTCACCAGGCATCAAGCTGGCTGGAAGTTTTTACACCCCTCACACTCCCTTGCATTCCATACTCATCACATGGAACCATATGCTACACTTATTCTCTGTCGTGTATCATCAGAATAAGAGACAAAAATTCTAGTTTTCCAAAGGCTAAATAAATTTTCCCGTCTGTTTAGCTTTGGTTGGTTCTGTGGTGTTTTTAGTTCTGCTGGGATTTATGTCAAAATAGTTCCTTTCTCCTCTCTGCTTCCAAACTGTTTGGCTTGTGCTTCCCTTACAGGTAGGGTTTTCAGGCAAGATGAGGCAGTGAAGGGCAGCCTTTCCATAATAAAATGTTAAATTATGAGTGATGCTGTGTATGTGTATCAATGTGTGACCGCGCATTATGACCACAACGCTACCAGATATTGCTCTACGTGTCTTTTGTGTATTACCTCATTTCTTCTCACACAATTCCATGAGCTACTTATTCAGTCCCTGAACAGGGATCGAAACTGCATCTCTTGCAGTGGCATGAGGAATCTTAACCACTGGACTATCAGGGAAGTCTAGATGGTGCTGTTTTTAATCAAACGACGAGGGAAAGCCTCCTTGTAAAGATGATATTTGTTCAAATCTATAAATGATGTCAGGAAGCAGGCATGCAGATATCTGAAGGAACAGTATCCAGGGTGAGAAAGACACAAATGCAGAGGCCCTGAGGCAAAAAGGAATTATATTTTTATATTAAATCATAGCTGCTAAAAGAAGAATAATGGGTCCAGAGTGGATGAATCAGAGTAAGCGAGGAAAAGAGTAGGAGGGTGGGAGGGGATGAAATCCGAGGGGCGGGGAGAAGCCAGGTCAGGTAGGCCAAGGTAAAGGTTTTGTTCTGAGTGTGACTGGGAGCCATCAGAGGGTTTGAGCAAGGTGAGTGATATTATCTGGTAATTTAAAAGAGCACTCTGGTTTCAGCATGAAGGAAGGACTATGTAAGTCAAAAATAAAAGCAGAAAGTCCTATTAAAGGGCTAGCCAAGAAACAACAGCAGCATAGGAGCTTGGATTACGGTAGAGGGTAGGGCCAAGGGCAGAGGCCTGAGCCCCCTATTATCTAGGAGTCTGAGAGAGCCCCTGAAGACTGAGAAGCAGCAAGTAAGGAACCAGTGTACACTTTCTTAAACTGCGTCCAGAGAGAGTATTCAAAGTGAAGAAAGCAGCTCAAGGAGGAAGTGATCAACTATGTGAAATGTTGCTAATGGCTCGAGACCAGACTTTCTCAACCATGGCACATACATATTCTAAAGTAATTAAACATCTTTCAGCTTAAGGACTAAAATCTTCCAGCTATTGTTGAAGCTCCCTATGTATTCACTCCAATCAGAATTCTCCTGGCTGGGATGGGTGGGTGGGAGAGGGATGGAGTGGGAGTTTGGGATTAGCAGGTGCAAACTATTACATATAGAATAGATAAACAAGGT
>SJYX01024003.1:0-10861 GCA_006410675.1 Oreotragus oreotragus
CGTCATGGCGTCAGAGATGATGCCAGCTGAGGAAGGAGCCCCACACAAGAATGCACTTATCTCAGGCAGCTTGGGCCACTATAACAGAGCACCACAGGCTGGGGCTTAAACGACAAACATTTCTTCCTCACAGTTCTGAAAGCTGGAAGTCCAGGATCAAGGATCTAGTGAGGACTCTCTTCCTGGTTTGTGGACAGCCACCTTCTTGCTGCATCCTCACGTGGCAGAAAGAGAGAGGCTCTTTCTATTAGGACGCCAGTCCTATGGGATCAGGGAATCCCCTCATGACCTCATGGAGCCTGAATCACCTCCTTACAGGCTCCATCTCTAATACAGTCACACTGGAGGATGGGCTTCAACAGGGGGAGTTGGGGACAGGATTCAATCCACTGAAGTCCCTCTGCTTCTCCCCACTCTAGCCCACCCCAGCCCACTCCCATGCCGGCCCCAAAGACCCTGTGTCAAATCCAGACCTGGCCTTGTCCTTGCCTTCCTTAAAAGACTTTCCTTAATTCTGACACCAACAGAACAGTTGCTGAAATGGCTGGCCACATAGACTTCCTCTACAGAGACAAGCCAGGCATTCCTCCTCTCTGTCCCCACAACTGCTCCTCCCTGGAGTGCAATGCCATCTCCTCTCCCCTCATGTCGAGACTCGCCTCATGACTTGCTTTGTCCAATGGAAGGTGGAGGAAAGGACCTCATCCTTGCAGACTGGGCCTTCTGGGGCTTTGATGTTCCCATGTCCACTTCCTAGAATGTTCCCTTTCAGTCTCCCAGATAACCGGGACCAGAAGCTTTCCTGGGCCCTAGCAAGACACAAAGCTGTGTGGTGAGAAGGTCTCTGGAGAGGAGGGAGCATGGAGAGATTGGCAGACAGCCCCAGGCCTGCAACGAGGCACCAGGCTGTGAATGGGATCATCTTGGAAAGATTAAATTGCCATATCAAGCAGAGATAAATTGCTCCACTCTTCTCTGATGGCTCAGACGGTTAAGAATCTGCCTGCAACGCAGGAGACCTGGGTTAGATCCCTGGGTTGGGAAGTGCCCCTGGAGAAGGCAATGGCTACTCACTCCAATATTCTGNCAGGCTGTGAATGGGATCATCTTGGAAAGATTAAATTGCCATATCAAGCAGAGATAAATTGCTCCACTCTTCTCTGATGGCTCAGACGGTTAAGAATCTGCCTGCAATGCAGGAGACCTGGGTTAGATCCCTGGGTTGGGAAGTGCCCCTGGAGAAGGCAATGGCTACTCGCTCCAATATTCTGGCCTGGAGAATTCCATGGACAGAGGAACGTGGCAGGCTACAGTCCATAGCATTAGAGTCAGATATGACTAAGTGACCTTCACTTTCACTTTTCTTTCACCCAAATTGCAGAATCTGGAGCAATTAAATTATTGTTGGTGTCTTGGGGTAGTTTTTACATCTGACTGATACAGGTCTCCGCTCATCTCTGGAGCTTTGACCAGAGAGATGTGGAAGAGGAATGCAAACTGAGAAAGAGCCACTGTCCTTGGGGCCTTAAACGGAAGCTCTGGGAGGGGTTACAGGTGAGTGGCAGCGAGGGCATGCACTCTGGAAGTTTGATTCAGCTTCCACCCCTGCTCTGGACTTCAGTTTCTCTCATCTGCAAAGTAAGTGGCTTGGATGGGACCGATGACTTTTAGATATTATTTAGCCCTTTTGGTGGACAGGAGATTGGGTCAGCCAGACTCCATGGCACCTTGTTCGGAAGATGACACTTGGGTTCCTTTCCAAATCCCCAGCGCCCTTGGAGATAATCGTCGTGGATGCTCCAGTGCCTGCTTTCCCGCTATGAAGAAGTAGCCATGTAGCCAGAGGCTCATCTTCCCTGAAATCTCACTGGGAAGCAGAACTCTGAGATCCTCTTCCTGAGGCATCTGGACTCGAGGACCCTGTGCAGCTGACAGGAGCAGAGCCAGCCACCTGTTTCCAAAGTCAGGCTTCTGACTCCCAGCTCCCCCACCTACAAGGTACTCACTGGCTCTGGCCTCAGTTTCCCCATCTGTACAATAGGCTAGTAGGGGCTGATGTGTGACTTGATGGCACAGTGCCTGGCATACCATGAGGGCTCACAAAGCCTCAGCTCAGGGAGCTGTTTCTGTTATCCTTACCATCAGTCTCCTGGGGCTGACCCAGTTACTGTCTTCTTCCAAACCCAACACTTGGGCCTCCCTTCATCTGATAACCTTCCAGGTCAGCCCCTGCCTGCTGCCATGGGCAGTCAAGCTCCCTGGGCTGTCATGGCTCACAACACAACTCCAAATCACTGCACAGAGATGCCCCATGGAAACAATCAGGCCAGCATGGCAATCCAGCTGGAGCAGGGTAAGGTGGCAGCATGGCTCAGGGTTGCCCCTCATACTCGGAGACTCCAAAGGGCTTTAGGGCTCAGGCGCCAGCAGGCAGTGCTCTTGGCCTTCCCCTAGGGAGATGAGACAAGAGCATCTTACTTGGCAGGAAGACTTGTCCAGGGAACACCACTGGGAAGAGGACAGGGATGACCCGCACCTGCTGTAGGGTAGCACTGTGCCTGAAGATCCGCCAGTCACCAAATGGCACCAAACATCAAAACGACAGAAGTCACAGCCCATGGCCATCCTCACATGTATTAATTCAGCCCCAGCAAGACAGGGAGGTTGTGTAGTGTTCCATTTCACAGATGAGCAAACTGAGACATAAAGACTGTTCATGAGGGGACCAGCATTAGATGCAGATAGCCGTCTGGGGTCTAAGTTCTGATGCCCAAAGTCTAAGCCAGGATACTCAAAGGAATCGCGTGGCCAGAGTGGAAGCCAGGAGCTGCTGTGCTGGCCCCTCCACTCTGCCCCCACCCTACGCAGCCACACTCTACCTATTACCTGGGGGTGAGACAGGCACAATGAGGAGCTGGACAGGGTGGGGCATTCAATTTCCAACTCATGCCCCACTACTGTAATAGGAAAAGTCAGGGAAAGCCACGGCAAAGCTCGGCGCCATGGATGCCGCCTGCCGGAGGCCTCATGGCCACAGAACCTGCAGTCATGCAAATGATTAATGTCAGCTCCGTGGAGGGCCGGGGTCCACAGGAAATTGGAGTCGATGAATTTAAGAGAGAAACTCCTTGTTTAAACAGAACTACTTTAGAAAATAAATACTGCTGAAGTTGATGGTAAATACAGATATTTGTGTGAGACAGAGGTGGAAATATGAATTTAATAAAGCTGGTGGCACGTGGCCCTGCTCCTTGGGCCCCTGAGCCAGTGTCCCAGCAGCCTGGGCTGCTCAGAACAGGGCCTCGCTTCCTGTTTCACTCCTGTGACCTTGGCAATTTACAACCCCTTCCCAGCCTGAGCCTTGGAGCAGTCTACAATCTCTCTTGCAGGCCAGTGTAGAGCTGTTGGCCCACTACGGCCGTCCCCTCCTCCAGGAAGCCCTCCATGACTTTGCTGATGATGCCGGCATCCTGAGTGCTATGACCACACCCACAGCCTCAGACCTGCCCTGGGTGCAGCAGGCCTCCCTGTGGGCTTCACTAACCCCACTTGGTAGAGGGGAGACAGGGACTCCAGAAAATGAAGCGACTTTCCCGGAAGTAAGTCGCAGAATAGAGAGGAGCTGGGGCCCGCTAGGTGTGCCGTTTCAGTAACAGGGTCTAGGGTTGGGGAGGAACCACTATCCAGCTCTGCAAAATCCTTGTGGGCCCAGCAGCAGGGTATGGGGGAACAATGCCCCTTAGGGAGGGGATCCTCCTGTGGCCAGGAAGCTCCATCCCACTATAGGCAAAGGAGGGTGCCCATAACTCCCATGCTGCACATCTGCTCATGTCAGACCTCCTGCCCCCGGCCTGTCCTGTGACATTTACCAATTCCTTTCTGTATAAGGCCAGAGACCCAGACGGAGTCAGACTCTACCCCACCGTGGTTGGGGGCCCCAGACATGGCTGGTGGAACGTGCCAGGGAAGATATGTCCCGCAAGCTGTGGCCCAGATAAAGAGACTGGAACAATCTACCGTAGCTGGGGATCCCAGTGTTGCAGGAACCATGCACACCCCCTCCTAGGTTTCTCAGGATGGCTGATGCCGTCCATAAAGATAGGGTCAGCTGGTACCAGGCACCTGGAGCAACTCCACCCCTCCCCATACACACACCCCTCAGAGTCTGTTCATAGAGCAGGCCACAGCCCCACAGGAAGCACCCAGAATCCCCTAGCAGATAGCCTAACCACTCTGGGTCTGGCCCAGCGAGAGGAGTGCTTGCTGACAGCGCCCCTCAGAGGCAGGTGTTGTTACCACCTCTACTTTTCAAGTGGAGAAACCAAGGCACAGAAAGGCTAAGAGGCCCTTGAGGCCACGCAGTATATGGCAGCCCTGGAGTGTGTCCACAATGACTGGCTGGAGTCTTCAGGACAAGACTGCCTGGAGGCCAGACCCCCATGCCTCTCCCTGCAGCCTCACAAGCCTGGGCCCTCGAGATGGGCTCAGCTGAAGCCATGGTCCACCACATGCACCCGTTTCTCAGATGAGAAGACTGAGTCTCCAGAGAAGTTGGGCCAGAGGTTCACCCTACCTGGAGTGTCTCAAGGCTCCCTGAGGAAGGACACACCCCGCCTCCCACCCCCGTCGAGGACAGCTGCACCCTGCTGGTGGAGACAGGTCTCAGGAACAACGACGCTGCTGTGCCTACACGTGCAGGATGACAGTGATTTACACGGGGCCTCCTAATCCCCCACCGGGCACCCTGACTCATGGGCCTGGCACCCCTGCCCGCGCCCGCAGGTGGATGGGCATTCACCGCGACGGCTGCGCCACTGTTATTTCTTCATAAGCCTGCCTTGAAATTTGTCAAACCACATATTGTGCTCACACACGCCCGTCAGAGAAGCCCGCGCCAGATGGGCTGGCTTCCTGCGTGTGCTCCAGGCAGCAGAGTTACACATCGACTTCGGTTTTATGTCAAACCTTTAAAAGGGGGAAATAAAAAAGAAGACATAGGAGAGATTTTTTTTTCGAAGAAGAAAGAAATGAGTCGGAGTCTGAACAGGCAGGACTGTGATCGTGCACAAATCCTGGCTCGCTGGTGCCGGGTTTTATATGGAAACTCGGCCTGTGGTAAATAGAACTTCCCGGCTGTCAGGTCCTTCATTAGCGAGGTGTGCATAATTTATGTATTTAAGAGCTGCCTTCAGCCAAGCTATCACACGGGGAGCATGCTTCATAGGTGTTAGTGTTTATACGGACAGTAAATAAATGTCACACACACACAAAATCCACTCTCAGGCCAGTGCTGACGCGGCCCCATCCATCATCCGCCCAGCTGGAGGTTTCGCAGGGCTGCCAAGGCCCGAGGGCTGCCTGGCCTGGCAGCGGAGCTGGCAGGGCCGGAAAAGGCTGTGTGAAGGCGGGAGGCCTAGGGGTTCTCACACCTGTCCAGAGGCCACAGGAGCCTCTGGGAGGAGTGGGCCTGCCCATCAGGAGGCCCCCCCTCCATCGACCTATCCCCTGAATCCATCGACGTCAGGCCAAGCCAGGCCATGCTGGCTCCAAGGGCTTCCTTGGACAAGGATGGAGGGGCCTGGTCCATCTCTGCTCAGCCAAGGCTGCCGAGCCTGGAGCCACCTCAGAGGCCAGCACGGGCCGGTAGCTAATAATAGCACTGCAAGCAGGGGCCAGGCCAGTGGTGTTTCCATCCATTAGTTCACTGGCTCCTCACCCTGCCTACCTGGTAGGTCCTGTTTTTTAGAGTTTGGAGCCTTTTTTAATGAAAAAAAATTTTTTTGAAATCGTTTTTGCAATGATTTTTCATGGTCCACAATCAAACTGTACACGCTGGCAGGCCATCGAGGACATGTCCTCAACTCTGTACCCTCTCATTCAGCCCCTGCCCCAGAGACAGCATTTTCTGCAGTTCTAGGGTGCTGTTCCAGGAAAGCCTGTGTGTAAACAGCCCCTTCCTCTTCTCTGGCAAAGTGGTGACACCCCCACACAGCCCTGTCCCTTCCTTTCTCCCTAAAGGCCACCCAAAGCTCAGCCCTCTGCAGACATGGATTCCTAAGGAGAACATGTGGATATCCCACTGAGAGGGTGCCCCTACTCCCCTAGTGGCCAAAAAACCACCAGGGCTGTGCCTGCAGCACCAATATCCATGCTGAGGGCTGTTAAGTGTTGAGTTGTGTGCTTGTGTGCTCAGTTGCTTCAGTCGTGTCTGACTCTTTGCGACACTATGATCTGTAGCCTGCCAGGCTCCCCTGTCCATGGGATCCTCCAGGCAAGAATACTGGAGTGAGTTGCCATGCCCTTCTCCAGGGGATCTTCCCAACGCAGAGATCTAACCCAGGTCTCCTGCATTGCAAGTGGATTCTTTGCTGTCTGAACCCAGCTAACACTTTAATCTCAGACTTCTGAACTCCAGAACAGTGGGAGAATAACTTTCTGTCGTTCTATGTTGCTTTGTTGTGACAACCATAGGAGGCTAAAACAGAGCCTCTGCAGACGCTTTACCGTCTGAGCCACCAGGGAAGCAGAGCACCACTGCCAGGCCTCAGACATCCCAGGGAGAGGTGATTAGGAAAAAGACATTGGAACTAGACAGGCATCACCTCCTTGGTTCAAGCTCTGTTAAGTCATTTGGCCCCTCTTGGCTCAATCTTTCCATCCACACAGTGGGACCACAACAAACTTGCCTTGAGGATGTAATCCATATGGAGAACTATAGCCTCAATGAAAGTTGATATATGCTATTATTTGGAGACAGCTATTATAGCTGTCTAAATGCTATTATATGAGACAGTATGGGGCCATAATTAAAACCATCACCAGGAAGTACTCTTTGCTGTGTGTGGAGGGGCATCACCCAGAGGTGTCACACATAGTCAAGTTGACCAGAGGTTGCTAGATGGAGCTAGAGCAGATCAGGATAACCAGATGTCAGAGACCAAGTTCAGCCTTCTTGTTCTGCAGGTGGGAAAACAGGATCAAAGAGGGTGAGATCTGGCTCAAAACCACCAGCATGCCTATGGCCAAGGTGGAGCTGGAGCCCGGGGTTCCACCTCCAGCATCACAGTTCACAAGGCAGCATGCAGCCCTGGAGTTGTCTCCTGTAGGAGTGGCCCTGCATGTCCTTCCCTGGACCATCCCTATCAGAGCCCCTCAGGACCTATGTGGGTCAGCTGTGGCTGCAGTGACACAGCACAACAACCTCAGGAGCTCATGCAACAGAAGCATGAGCTTACCCCACACGCCTGCGGCCTGGAGGCCATGTGGTGAGGATGGGCTGCTTACAGAGGAGACCTGTGCTTTCAGGGCCTATTCCTCAAAGGGGGCCACCAGTGCCTCAGCCCCAATTCCACTGGCCTAAGTACTACCAGGCATGGGATGCCCACCTCCTTCTAGGAGGAACTGTAAAGGAGTGTGAAACTTTGAGACTGGGAGGGGAGGTGGCCACCGTCCTCCCTCCACGGGGAGTGCAGAGCTCCACCGCCGGCGGGCAGAGGTGGGGAAGGCAGCACCCTAGGATCATAGGTATGAAACCAGCACACAAGCACCACTGTGCGGTCATGGCCCATGCGCCCAAGGGCGGGCCCACTGCAAGAGTGATGTTAAATCCATAAGATCCTGAGGCATGCAGCCTGTGACGCTCACGTGACTGGAATTTGGGAAAAACTGACCTAATTCAGGCCATCTCCTGCCTAGAAAACATTCACTTTTTTAATCGGGATTTCCAAAGAAGAAAGAAAAAGCATGGTGACATTTCAAGCCCCGTCACAAGTAGAGTGAGGCAAAGAAACACCTCAAATCTCTAGGCAGCCTTGGAGAGCACCAATAGGGATAAGCCGTAGCTAGTGGCGGGATTAGGGGCAGAACCACCTAAGTGTGAAGAACCAGAGCCCAGCTCTCAGCAACAATGGAATTCACTTCATGACATATCAGAAGCTCCTATGAAAGTGATCTAAAGGTCTTAGCTGACCACAAGCTGAAATGATGGAACAAATTTGATAGCAAAACAAGGACGTGGTCTCCAATGGCACAAAAAGAATTGTGCTCTCTCACAAGCTCAGAGGGGTGTCACCTATACTACAGCTAGAGAAGCCCCTCCCTTCAGCTGAAGAAATTAAATCATTTCTTGCTCTATATTATACAAAAGACATTAGCAAACCAGTGTAGGGCACTGGGGTCATTCAGTAAACAAGTGTCAGCACCTGTGCCAGGGAGACTGGACTGGATTCATGAGAAAACTAAATCACCACGGGACTGGAGGACAGGGCTGGGTCACTACCTTAGATGAGCTGCAGGTCCTCATCAACACCTCCAGCCTGCAGTCCTGATCCGTGCTCCGATAGCTTGGAGGCTCTGAGAGCTGGCCACAGGGCCCGCCCACAGGCCTTGCTCCTGTGCTTTGCACATCCAGGGTCTCCACACTGCTCACCCTGTCTCCCCTGCTTCCACTTCCTCCTCCCTCATCCTCCACCCTGGCCTGTGGCATTTTCCTGCTCAAAGCCCCCCATGACTCACCACTGCTCTCACTGCCCATCTCAGTGGCCTTGGACAAGGCCCTCTGCCCCTCTAAAGCCAGTTACCTCTTCTGCAGAATGAGTTTCACTGGTCACTCTGAATGGTGCACAGGCACCAGAGCAGTTTCCCTACAGAATGGCATTCTAGTTTTGTGTTTTCCTTTTCTGGGGCTTGTCCTTCCCACCAATATCCCTTGGGGGCCAGCCCTGTCCTCAGTCCACTTGGTTCTAGAAGGCAGGTCCCATCCTGATGCAAGGGTGCAAATGCACTCCTGCCCACCAAAATGCTGAGCTGCTGCAAATGCACAGCTGCCCGCCAAAAGTCAGAGCTGTCTGGGAGCCAGTAAGAAAAGTGCTGCTGTCCTGACCGCTGTGGGACTCAAAGTTTCCCTGGGTGCCCACCCCAGCTCTGATTCCACAAAGGGGGACACCCTGAGACAGAAGCCAGCGGAGAAGAAGAAGCTGGAGTTGCTGGACCCAGCTGTGCTAGCAGAGAGGCCTCCTGGGATGATCACCCACACACTCCACCCTCTGATGCTGATGCTGTGGCAAAGAAATGAGAAAACGGAGTCCCTGGGAGCCTGGGATCTCTGCTGGGCCAGCGTGAGCCGACTTTAACCTCAGAGTGCAGACACCAAATGCTGTCCTCCTCCATCTGATAGCCTTCCTCCTACAGGCTCTGGAGGGTGTGCACTTGTGAGTGCAAAGGGGTGTGAGCATGAGAGTGAGTATGTGAGCATGAGCGCATACATGTGTGTGCATGGGTGCAAGTGTGAGTGTGTGTAAGAACTGTGTGCGAGGGCATGCATGAGGGTGTGTGCACGTGTACATGAGCGGCACGTATCAGTGTGGTTGTGCGCTGTAACTGACCAGACGCCCAGACAGAGGAATCCTTGACAGAAGCTCCCGAGGGCAGAGGCAGAAGCCAGGGCAGGTGTCCAGCGCAGGTCGGGCTTCTAAGCTGCGAGCCCCTGGTTGAGTTGCTCCACTCTGCCTCAGTTTCTCATCTGTATGCAGGAGGATAAAGTGCACACCAGCCTCCAGGGCTGCTCTGAGAGCCACGACCCAGGAGGGAGGTGCCGCCCAGAGTTACCTTGCCTTGGGGCACTGGACCGCCCACCACGCAGCGTCACCACAGACCCCCTTGGAAGCCTGCACCGTGGCACTGGGTTGTGACATCCCCAGAACAGAGGAACGCAGCCCCTCATTCAAGACATGAAGCCCCCACACGCTGGACCTGTGTGACAGCGGCTCAGAGACAGGACCCCAGCCTCCCTTGGGAGCCGTGCTTCCTTCCTTTAGATTAGATGTTCCCATCATTAGATTAGAAAGTGCGGTAGTTTGCATCCAGCCCCCACTAGCCCTGAGCTGTACAGACCCATTGTGGAGACCCTGGCCTACAGAGGAGCTGGGCTCAGGCTTCTTGCCACCTCACACTTGCTTCTCTGCTCCTCAAACCTACCAGATGCCCCCAGCTCTTTGCTCATATCTCCTATCTGGCCAGTTTCTCTCCCACCAGGTGGGAGGTCACCCTCCCTGCTCTAAGCCACCTGGTCCTTTGGCACATGAGACACATCCCTTGGGTGTATACAGGTCTATCTCCCTCAGCTCCTCAGATTTTGGATCAGCTTGACACTAGACAACATCACGACAGGGGTAGGGGGTGCTACTGGCATCTGGTGGGTGAAGGCAACCCTGTGGAACCCCAAAACAGACGATGATCCAACCCCAGAAACCAGAGCGCTAGTGGGCTTTGCCAAGTAGAGCAGCACCCTGGGGCCCTCCCAGTCCACATCCCTCCGCACATTGCTTTTCTTTCCCCCAATCCTATTGTCAGAAGACAGCCAAGGAAAACGTGCAGGAGTCCCCACTGACCAGAGCATGCAGCCTGGAAGAATTAGGCTTATCCAGTGCATGTGGTGGCTAGGCCTAGCCACTGCCCAGCCATGACAGGGGACAGGGGACCAGGAATGGGGTGAGGAGTGCAGGAGGGATTGCTATGGGGCAGGGTAGTGGCATGGGAGGATGAGATGGACGGGGGGGCCTTAGGAACTGCCCAAGCTTTCCCTTTGTCCATGAGAGACACAGAGTAGAACCACATGAACATCCTGGCCCGTGCTGGGCCCCTGGGCCTGTGCGGGATGCATGGATGCCGTCATGCTGGGTGGAGATGGATGGATGCTGCTGTGCCCTGACATGCAAGGTGCCCTTGACGTCCGCATGCCTTGAGGTGGGCATCCACTGCACGTGGGAGGAACCAACAGAGAACTACAGGAACTTCTAACCCCTATCCAGCCCATAGCAGCTCTCAGGGAGCAGAACCAGGACAGGGCATTCCTTCCTCATGG
>SJYX01024004.1:8822-32043 GCA_006410675.1 Oreotragus oreotragus
CATACTGGATCATGTTGTAACAGATCAGCTCCTTGTTTGCCTTTTGCAAGTCTAAACAGTGGCTTTCAAACCCAACTGCATATTAAAATCATCTAGGGAAATTTTTACAGGTCCGATATCCAGGCAACACAATAGGTCAATTAGACCAAAATTTCTCGGGCTGAGACCCAGACATTCATATTCTTGTGACACACCCCAGGCCATTCCAGTAGAAGGCCAAGGTCAGAGGCACCACCAAGCACGGAGGCAAATCTGTGACCCACTTGTAGCAAGTGCATGGGATTTCCTACTTGTGGTTTCATGGAGGCAGCGTGCCTTGCACCATTGCCTGCCCCTACACTTGTTTGTCTTACAGTATCCTTGTAAGTCACCTTCAATCCTTTCTGAACTCAGTGAGGTGCAAACAAACAGAATAGAAAGCTTCCTGCTTTTCCCTGGCTGGGCCCTGGGCACAGCTCCTGCCTCACTGGACCTCCCAGGAGAGAGCATTGCAGACGCCCTCCCCTACCCACAATGGCCAGGCTAGAACGTTTGGTGCTGGTGATCCCACAGTGGGGAATTGCAGCCAGTCATCCTAGAGCTCGTCCTAGAGTTCTCCAGGGACTGACAGGGTCACCCACCGGAGCAGCACTGTGCCCAGGATGGTGTCTGCACCCGCCTTGTCTGCCCTCCCTGGCCTGTGAGACTCAGCCCCATGCTGAACCATCGACTATCATCAGCCAAACGCAGGCAATGCCCCAGGGGTGGAAACCCCATTTCTGGAGCTGAGCTGTTGAGGAACAGAATGCACCCAAGGGGTGCAGTTCCCCTTAACTAATAGGGATGGGGTGGGGCGCACACAGCAGTTTTCAGTCCAGCTGCAAAACCTCGTTTGACACCTAGGCCAGAAATAGCTTATCTGTAAACCTCAGAGTTTATTTTTGTGGCCAAGTTTGACTTTCCAGGCGACCTGTCTCCTTCCTTACATTGCACCTGCCCCAGAGACCACAGTTGTGAGTCTGTGCCCTACAGGAGGGCACCTGGCCCGGGGGGCCTGGGAGTTGACACCCAGCCTGCACTCTGCCAGCTTCGTTGTGTACTGTGAGGGCTCAAAGGGAGGGCACCTCTTACTGATTTGCAGGAAAATGCCAAATAGACTGGTAGTAGGCCCTGCCAGAGTCCTGCTATGGGAGAGAACCATGCACACGTTTGTCTAGTAACCATGGAAGGATGCTCCTGAATTTGTGGCTTCTTTCTCTTATTGATTGTCTCGTATATTCACAGGTCACTCAGAACTTTTTAGCTTTTATCTTCTAATCATAAATTCTGTGTGTCTGTGTGAGTGTGTCTTGCAACATGACAGACACAGCCAGAAGCATTGAGGCTGTAGGAGGAATACCCAGCCTGTGGTAAAGCAAATGTGTATCCCAACATCCATTCATTCATTCACTTAAGCACTCACTGGCAGCCACACTGTATATTGTTCTAGGTACAGGGTCCAGTGAGGTCAGACAAAAACCTGTCCTCAAGGAGCTGGCTGTCCAGTGGGGAGGCCAGCAAGTAAATACTTTCATATAATAAGATGTGACAAATACAACAATAGGAATATAGACAGGAACTTACACAGTGTGTGATGGAAGAACTCATTCAGTCAGCAAATGTTTCTTGAGAGTGCCTGCTCTATGCCAGGTATTACTGCAGCATGGGGGATATAGTGATCATATGAGACCAAGTCCATGACCCAGAGCCCACGTTTGAGGCCGTGAGAGTACTCAGCCGCTAACTCACTTTGGTCAAACCACAGGCTTCCAAGAAGAGGAAGCTTCAAGCTGGAAATGTGTGTGTGTCTGTGTCTATGTCTGTGTCTGTGTGTGAGTGAGTACAGGCAGCATTTCAGGCAACAGGAACAGCTTGTGCAAAGCCCTGAAGGTATAAAAGGACAGGAGAGCCCAGAGCATAAGTGCTAAAGGTGGCCTAAGAGGTGGGAGATGTGTCTGGAAAGGTGATTGGATCTCTGCCGTGATGGGCAGTGAGTGCCATGCTAAGACCCCAGGAGCCACTCTCTCAGATAATGGAAACACAGCTGAAGGCTCACAGAGCACTGGTTAGAGACCACTGTCTCAGCCAAGCTTCCTGTGCCCTCCCTGACCCCAAGACTCTTTGGCAGCCCTGTGCTCTGGGCAGCCGCTACCTAGCCTCCCTTCGTTAGAATACCCAGGGCTAAGGTCATATGACTTACTCTACTCTTCCCACAGCCCAGTGCCTTCAGTTTGCAAAGTGTTTTCACATAATTTAATCTACTTGGTCATAAGGGAGACCCTAGGAGGTAGACAGAGAGTGATGATTGTTGCCATTGTTTATGCCGAGCACCAGGCTGAGGCCCAGAGAGGGTCGGTGTCTTGCTCAAGGTCATACAGCCAATCAAAGCAGAGTAGGAACTGGAGTCCTTGTCTCTTGATTCCTAATCCAGAGCTCTTCTTAATCGCCACGTGAACTGCTACTCCATAGATTGAAACCTAAGAGCCCTGAGCAAGTGTCAATCTGCACCTGCCTGTCTTCCACAGACATTACTTGACCACCTACTGTGCGTCAGTCTAACATCAAATAGCTATCCTCTGGGCCTCAATGTCATCCTACCCGTGATGCAAGAAGCCCAAAGACTACCGTCTGGGGCCCAGGCGTCACCCACCTTCATCAAGTTGAACAGTGAATGGAACTACCCCCGCTGGCTGGAGACTGCTCCACTCACTCACCGCGTCCTCTCCTCCCGGCCACTCGGAGGCACGCTCCTTACAGCTGCTGAGGCCTGTTTTTGCCCTCGTAAGCGAGCTGGTTGCTAAAAGAATAGCGGAGACTTAAGCCTCGTTCACAGAGCAGAAGCTTCCCTGTGTAACACCGACGCAGCCTAGCAACCCTCACGGGCCATCTTTTGATTTGTAGCAACTCATTTAGATAAAAGCATCTGGTCCGTGAGGTAGCAACAACAACAGAAAATCATTAAAAGCATATTTCTGCTTTTACAAAGTAACCTAGTAACAGCACAGGAGGTAAAAATTAACCCGGCCCCCCTCCTCCAGGTACACAGGCAGGTACAGAAAATAGGAAAAGAAAGTCAGGACAGGGAGAGGGTGTATCCAGGATCCCTTCTCGGATCAATGCCCGTGCTCATGGATGTGACCAAGGCAGCCCCCGCCAGCCCTCCAGAGAGCCTCGTCCTCCCATTAGCACATACAGGAGACATGCTGCTTCTCCAACCCAGAATAAACAGTATGATTATTTATTTAGCACCAGTTCAGGGTTTTCTAAAATGCATTCAAAGTGCTCTGCACCTTGCACAGGTGAGCACAGAACTGCAGTATTGGCTTTGGGAATCGGATAAAGGAAGTCTGACCCTGTACCAGACAGCCAAGCGCGCCTCCCATGACGTCCACCCCAGAATCCCCGTACACACACACAGAGCCTCTGATCCCATCCAGACAGACCTTGTGCTCCTAACTGACCCCGCTTCTGTGCACCACGTCTCCAGGCACTTGCCCTGAAGCCTGCATCTCCCAGCAGAGCCTCTCCCATCCCTACCCATCTCCCAGCAAAGTGCTCCCAGGCCACCCACTCCTGGTGAAAACTTTCTCTGATTTCCTGATGCTGTTCGTCTCCCTGGCACCCTTTACTTCCTCTTGGATCAAAGGGAGTCCTTTCACTGTCCAGTGTGCTCAAGGCTCATCCCCAGACTGTGAGCTCGGAGCTGATCACATGCTAACACTGTAAAAGGACTGATCACAAGAGGTCAACTCACACGGCCTCTGGGGTCCCTCAGCCCCTCTGTCTCCCTTCCATCACAGAACCCTCTCACCTGGCACCTGACTATTTTCTTGTCTGCTCTGGGAGACAGCTAAGAGTCCCCTGGGGCCAGGGGACTGGGTCTCAGGCCCTAGGTCCCTCCTCAAAGCCTGACCCAAAGAAGGCTCTGGAACATTTATAGGATGAGTGAGTGGTATGTGTGCCTCACTCAGAAGACTCTTAACCTGCTCACCTGCTCAGGATCCTGCCATGCCCATCCGAGCAGCTCCCATCACCCATCTCAGAGCAGCGAAGGCCATGCCCTGACCAGCCCTTCCAAGGCCACTGTCCCTGGGGACACTTGCACCCCCAGGCCAGAGCTCATCTTTTTGCTGTTTCAAGCTCAGTCCCCAGTCCAAGAGAAAGACAGGTTCCCCAGACCCTGCATAAACACAGGGTCTCAGTATTCTCAATTTAACATTTAAAACATTTTTGGTAAAATGTGTCCCATATTCAAAATGACCTCACAGCATTCACTCGTTCATTCATTCATTTGGGGATAGCTCAGTTGGTAAAGAATCCACCCGCAATGCAGAAAACCCCGATTCGATTCCTGGGTTGGGAAGATTCACTGGAGAAGGGATGGAGTACCCACCCCAGTATTCTGGCCTGGAGAATGCCATGGACTGTATAGTCCATAGGGTCACAAAGAGTCACAACTGAGCGACTTTCACAATAGTAGGCAGTGTAGTATAGCAGTCAAGGGCACAGACAGTGGAAGCAGACCGCCTGGATCCTAATCCCAGCCCTGCCCTCACCAGCTGTGTGACTTCGGCACATTATTGAACCTCCTCATGCCTGTTTCTTCACCTGAGGGTTATAACCCTTATTATGAATACACATATCTGATTTGTTTTTGTTGTTCTTTAGTCCTAAGTCATGTCTGACTCTTTGCCACCCCATGGACTGCAGCCACCAGGCTTCTCTGTCCATGGGATGACCCAGGCAAGAGTACTGGAGTGAACTGCCATTTCCTTCTCCAGGGGATCTTCCCAAACCAGGGATCAAACCTGGGTCTCTGCATTGGCAGGTGGATTCTTTACCCCTGAGCCATCAGGAAAATCACCTACCTCACAGGGTCCGTGTAATAGATAATAGCTGATTAAATAGTACAACACCTAGATGCAAGGACTTGCTATTGTTAGCCTAAGGGCAGGGCCCTGGCCGAGGCAGGGACTTACTTCATACTCTCTTCAGGACCGAATGCACCTTCAGCGAAGGTGTTGGATGGCATTGTCCACCCCTGCTCCCACCCCTACTTTGGTCACCCTGTGGCCTTTGCTTGCTGAATACACCCCATCAGCATGGGACTTCTGCTCCCAGGGAGGTGGCCCTCCTTAGCCCACAGGGATCCCAGTCAGCCACTAGAGAGATAAACCGATTCTCCATGGCAACAGCAGACATCCTGGGACCCCTCCTGCCCACTGCTGGTGGGGGATCCCCCAGCCCCCATCACAGAGGACTTGAACTCCTGTTCAGCCCACAGCTGCCCCATTGGCCCAAACCCGGACAGTGGACACCTAACCATCAGGCACTGGGGCCTGCCCCACCCAGGGCTGCCGCTGGCCAGCTTCAGAACCAGGAAGCACGTCCCTGCCCCTCTGTGGATCTCAGTTTCTTTATCTGTGTCACGAGGGGGGTGGGTTCAAAATTGATCCCCGAGGGCCAATCAGGCAACATCCCTAAGAGTGACACTCTGGATGCGGCCACATGGGGGCTTTGGGGACTCCACAATTAGCACTTATGTCAGCTTGTCCTTGGGGCATCTGTCATTAACAATTATGAAGTCATTATCTGGTAAATAATTCATAACCCGAGAGATGGGATAAGCCGCCAATAAACAATAATCCATTTAGAACCAAGCTTGGCAGGGGCACGTGCGAGCGTGGAGACACGGCTTCCTCTCACCGCCCATGTCCTGCTGAGGAGCTCTCCCCCCATTCCCTCCCCTGCCTCATCAGGGTTTAGTCTCTGGAAAAACAAGGATGAATATCAAGTGTTGACCAAAGGCCAAGGGCTGTTTCTCCTCAAATCCTCCCAACAGCCCTGTGGATGGAGGTGGGTACTGTTATTGTCCCCCTTTCCAGAGAGGTAAACTGAGTCTCCAAGGCCAAAGTGGGCAAATGGGGTGGTACAGCTGCCATCCTGCACATAGTGATGCTCTGGTGGACCTCCCCGTCAGTCCCCACAGGCCTCCAAGAACTCTTGGCAGAACTGGCTGCAACTCCTCACTGCAGTGTCAGCAGAACCGAGGGTGCTGGCCTGGCTTCTGTGGGTGGGGAGGGGAGCCTGCAACTCTCCCTCCTGGGGAGTCAGGTGGGGCAGGAGCTGTGCCCAGGGCCCAGCCAGGGAAAAGCAGGACACTTTCTATTCTGTTTTCACCTCACTGAATTCAGAAAGGATAGGCAGTGACTTAAAAGGATGCTGTAAGACAAGCAAGTGGGGGCAGGCAACGGTGCAGGGCACGCTGCCTCCATGAAACCACACCTAGGAGGTCTCATGGGTCTGCTTCAAGCGGGTCATAGGTTTGCCTCCATGCTTGGTGATCCCCCTGACCTTGGCCTCCTATTGGAATCACCAGGGGATCCCGGTGACTGATGTTAAGACATCTCCCTTTTGCTCATCCCCAAAACAGGAGTGCTTCCCTTAAATTCAGGCCCTTGTTCTGTGTGGCTGGTACCTCCTCTCCCTCTGGCAGCTCCAACTTGAGACCCGCTGTGCCAGGGAGGTCCCAGAAGCCCTCTCTTCCGGGCCAGCTCCCCCACCCCATCAGGATGAGACTTTCCGTGCAGGTTGTGGACCAAGTGACAGAAAACAGAGCTATCACTTAGAAAGTGGGAGGGGGAGTTCTCAGCCCGGGGCCGTCAAAGGAGTGAGAGAACTTGGCTTTTGTCACAAGGCAGAAAGCGTGGCATTTCCGTGGGCTCTGACAGATAGCCAGGGACAACCTCCGACAGTTCTCAAGAAATGATGCTGTTAGGTGTGCGCTCACATGTAATTGGTCCTCTTGTTCTCGGTAAGCGGGAGCTTCGGGGCTGCTAAGAGATGCGCACAAAGGAGGCAGAGCCAGGGGACGTGCCAGGCGTGCCCGGGTCCTTCTGCTCGTCCTCCAGTGAGCCCTGGGGATGGCTCAGCCCCCGCACAGAAGCCTGCCCCCAGGCCTCCAGGGCAGGAAATTCCATCAGCTCCCAGAGTCCCCGCTCTGCTGGCTCCTACAGGCCTTTTTTTAATCTGACCTAAATCTCCCTTGCTGCACCTGAAGCCCAGTTTCCTTTGTTTGGCTTTGAGTGGAAATGGAGAACAGCTAGAACCCAGATGCCTCCTCGGCTGGATAAATCAGAAGTCCTTCAAACCTCCTGTCACAAGGAAGTGTTCTCAGAACCCTGCCCTGTGGAATACCCCTGCTAAGTCTTGAGAGAACTGCTTGTGCACAGTGATGCACGAGACGAGGCTCCATTCCTGGGGGCCGGGGGCTTGGTGGTGGCAGAGCGCCACCTCCTTCGGCACAACAGAGGGGACCCCTGAGGCTGCTGAGTGAACTGAATGAACGGGGGTGAGGGAGAGAAGCAGAGGAGAGATGGGCGAGCGTGCAAATGGATCAGCCCCACACAGTGAAAACTGCAAGGATGGAATCTGGCCAGGGAACTGGGGAAGCTTCCAGAAGGAGGTGACACCCACCCACATTAAATGCTGAAGGAGGGAGGGAGTCTGCTGGGAAGGAAGGGACTGGCTTTCAGGTGGGTTCTCCTGCCCTCCAGGTCCCTGGTTGGGGGTTGAAAGCGTAGTTCCCTTAGTTACATTCCTCTTTACATTGGTCACACAAAGCTTCCCTGCTGGCTCAGATGGTAAAGTGTCTGCCTGCAATGTGGGAGACCCAGGTTTGATCCCTGGGTTGGGAAGATCCCCTGGTGAAGGAAATGGAAACCCACTCTGGTACCTTTGCCTGGAAAATCCCATGGACAGAGGAGCCTGGTAGGCTGCAGTCCATGGGGTTGCAAGAGTTGGACACAACTAAGCAACTTCACTTTCTTTCTTACTCCAGAACTTAAACAGACTTTCTCCAGCCTGCCTCAGCTGGTGGTGAGTCCAAATCCTCACAGAGTCCTTCACTTTTCAGTGAGCTTGCAGGCTGGGAATCGGAGCAGGCCCCCTGGACGCTGGCATCCATGCAAACACACACGTTCTGGAGCAGTTCTGTTGGCCGTGGCATCTCCTAGGCCTCTCGATTTCTGCCTCATTTTTGTGCCTTTTTACCTCTGGAAACAAGCCACCCCTACTTGTTCAGCTATTTTTCAGGCCATTGAAGCCAGTTCCTGGAAGAGTTGTGTTCATAATTTACAAAAAAAAAAATCAAATTTGATTGGAAAGCAGTGGGTCGCAGCTCAGTTCTGAGTTTAAAAACAGTGATGCTGAGTGTCCCTGACAGCACTCGGGCAGGGTGCGGTGAATGCAAGAGAAGAATTTTTATTTTTCCTAGGTCAGTGGAATTAAAACCTTCCTACTCTGTCAGATGAATGGAGAGAAACTGAATCCCTTTTTCCTAAGCAGTTATCTAACTGTGATCCTGAGATATGAGCCAGGTCATCTTTTTTTTCCCCCCTAAAAGCCCCCTAGAAACTATTCCCCCTCGATACAAAGAGACCAAAAAAATAAAAATAAAAATGCATTGATTGGAGTTAAATAATGGAATTGCCATTAATATCATCCATAAAAGATGATTGATCCTGACTTGGATTTATGGGAAGTTAGGAGTTGTAAAAGTAAACAGTGGTAGGCATTCAACATTAACATACTGCCATCCCACCTCCGTGTTGGTTAAGTGGATGGGCTCCTGGGCAAACCACCCCCTTGCCAGCGGCTGGGTCATGGGGACCTCTGGAGGGTGGGGAATGTTGCCTGGGCCCAGTCCAGTTCCCAACTGAGCCCCCTAGGAAGCCAGGCTGCACCCTTCCTGCCTTCTTTCACATTAAATTCTAAGATGATCTCTGCCTTTTTTGTCACGAAGCTGTGGGTGAGACCAGCCACTCTGCATTGCTCTGCAAAACCCACTGCTCCTAATAGAACTGAGGACCCCCTGATGGCCCAGAAAGCCCCTCCTTCCCTATCCCTGCATTGCCAAGAGCTCCCACCCTTCTGCAGACACACTCCCAGCCCCTTGCAGGTGGTGGTGGAGGGCTGGGGTTTATGAGCCACTGCAGCCTCTAGCTCTGCCATTCCCAGGCCCAGAGCTCAAGACCTGTAAGCTCAGGGACATGTGGGCTGGGGGAGTCACAAGGAGCTGCCCGGTGACTCTGCTTCTGCTCAGGAGAAGGTGGGGGAGAGGCCCAAGTCCTCCAGGAAAGTGGTGGCAGGGTCCCATGGAGCCTTGTTTGGAAGGTGATGTGGTGTCCGCTGCATTAGGATGCTGATGGCTCCCACTCGTGCCGGCGTCCCACCTAGCCAGGCCATTAGAGCCCTTCTAATCCTCTCACTCTGCCTCTTTCATCCCCATCCAAGCAGTCTGAAACCCTTATCACTGTCCTCCAGCCCTCAAGGTGCTATTGATCTCCTGTCCCTTGGCTATAAACTGGCATCTCCCAGACACGCCCCCAGAGTATGTATCCCATGTCCCCCTGCCCCCTGCCTTCCCCAGGATGACCTCAGATGCCACAAGACCTCATAGCACTCATTTTTCCTCCAGCCCACTCCCCTTTCCATGTTCCCCACTTCTGGGAATGGCCACACTATCTACCCGGTCCCCAAGTCAGAAGTCAGAAGTACGGGTGTACCCTCTCCCCATCGCTCCCCACCCCCACACCCAGGCGCTCAGCTCTGTCTCCTAACCCCTCCCCACCCATCCTTCCCTCCATCCCTGCTGCTTTTGACTTAGTTCAGCAGGGCCTCACTACTTCCAACCTGCAGGACCTCATGATTTCCTGCCTCATTTTTGCCCCTCCCTCCTTTTTTGCCCCCTTCCTGTTGCTGCACACTGGCCTCCAGCATGATCCTTCATGGTGTAAACTGCACCTCCAGTCTCCCCAGTCTGTGTAGGATGAGTCCCAGAAATCTGCCTTTGGAGCCCCCGCCCCTATGCTAACACCACCACCATAATGACACTCTGGACTTTACACCACAGTGCCTTTTCCATGCCATTCCTTCTACCTGGAATGCTGTTCCCATTGCCCTGTCTGGACTTGCCCACCTAGACCTCCTCCCAAGGCAGAATCAGCCACTCTCTCCCTATGCTTACATGACATGCTGTTTATACCTTAAGTGCAGGAAAGGAAATGAACGTTTAAGGGCCTTCTGTATCATACATGTTAGAGGCTGCCTGCCTTGCCCATCCCACCTTCTGGAAACATCTGTACCCACCCACAATCCTTCCTGCTGATAGCAGGTCATGCAACCCCAACCCTCCAGCCTCAGTTTCCTGGACAAGGGGCAGAGTTCTGAGTTCAAGGGTATCCTTCCATCAGCTGGCCAGAACTGATTGTTCCTGACTTTTAAAAATTCACTAGACTAATAGGCTCTCTCTCCAAAGAACCAGAGAGAGTTCCATTTGAGGCTGGGCACTTCAGCCAAATGATAATTTTGATGCAACACAAGAGCAGTTCTTCCAGAGCTCAATGCATGACTTGGTTCAGTCTCAAAGGCAGTGGTCGGAGGGTGGAAGGCAGGAAAAGGAGATGATGGCTCAGGAGAAGCAGAACCTTGAGCAAGAGACAGAGCTCACTGTGGCTGGCCTCTGAAGCTCTTCCTGTTTTTGGCCACCTATTGGCTCCCACAAAACCTCACATAATCTCACAAGAGTCCTGCCTTTCACATGAGCTGGTGTGGGTGGCTTCTCTTTGGTCCTAGAATGTCTACTTTGGAGGGCCTTGTCATAATCCTGCCAAGTAGATAGTATTATGATTGTCGTTTCTGCAGATGAGTGCATGGAGGCTCAAACATTTTAGGTCATGTACTCAATCAAGGTCAGGGTGAGGAAGTGAGAGCGCTGCGAGGAGGGCCAGTCTTTCTCACGTACGGTAGCACCGCTTCCCCAGCACTGGCCACCCGCTTGTCTCCCACTCAAGGCTGTCTGCCAACTCCTGGAAGTTAGGGGCTGGATCTCATTCACCAGGGTGCCCCCACGCCCACCAGGGTTCCGGCACCATGCAGGCATCAAGGGTCTGGTGGGTATAATTTAATATCTGTACTGCCCAGGAGAAAAGCACAGGACTCTGAGCCTAAAAGCCAGGTCCTGCCTCCCTCCACGATGGCTGTGTGATCTTGGGCAAATCACTTTCCTCCCTCCAGTGCCTGCAACAGTGAAGACAGTCTAAGGTGAACAGACAGACCTCATGTTGTTGTGCTTTGCTTTATTGAGCTTTCCAGACACTGCATTTTTAAGAAATTGAAGGTTTGTGGCAACGTCGTGTCGAACAAGGCGCTAGCAGCACCATTTGTTCAAACAGCATTTGCTCACTTCGTGTCTCTGTCTAATGTTTTGGTCATTATCTCAATGTTTCACATTTTATCATATTTATCATATTTGTTACGGCGATCTGTCACCCCTGATCTTTGACATGACTGTTGCAAAAAGACTATGACTCGCTTAATGTTCAGATGATGATTAGCATTTTTTAGCAATAAAGCATTTTTTAAAAATTTTTATTGGAGTATAGCCGCCTTACAATATAGTGCTAGTTTTTGCTGTACAGCACAGTGAATCAACTCACTTTTTTGTAATTAAGGTATGTGCCTTTTTTTCCGATGTAATGCTATTGCACACTTAATAGACTACAATGTAATTCAAACATAATTTTTATATTCACTGGGAAACCAAAGAATCTGTGTGACTCACTGTATCGAGATAGTCACATTATTGTAGTGGTCTGGAACCAAACGTGAAATATCTCCAAGGTATTCCTATAATGATGGGACAGTTGGATGATTCTGGACGATTTCTTTTTAAAAAATTTATTTTGGGCTGTGTCCAGCTGTGGTCCTCTGGATCTTTTGTTCTGGCATACAGACTTCTCTCTAGTTGTGGCACACAGGCTCAGTTCATCCTCGGCAAATGGGATCTTCCCTGACCAGGGATAGAACCTGAGTCCCCTGCATTGGCAGGCAGATAGTTAACCAGTGGACCACCAGGGAAGCCCCTCTGGACGATTTCTGAGGGCCTTTCCTGCTCTGAAATCCCATGGCCTTGCTATCTCTGCCCCGCCTACCTCACGGGAATGACGTGAAGTAGAACACTCCACACACCTGGCCAGCTGGCTGTTCACCCCCACCTGTTCTTGCAAATACTGCTGCCCTTTTCCACTCCATCCCCTGAGGCCCCTCGCCTTTTCCTTCATTGCTTGCTGTTTGCAAGGGATTTGTGCCATGGCCACGTGGACCACAATTTTCATGAACCCCTGATAGCAGCTTTATCTAATGAGGATGAGATGCTTACACATATTTTCATTCTTTAAAAAAAAAATNGGCTGTTCACCCCCACCTGTTCTTGCAAATACTGCTGCCCTTTTCCACTCCATCCCCTGAGGCCCCTCGCCTTTTCCTTCATTGCTTGCTGTTTGCAAGGGATTTGTGCCATGGCCACGTGGACCACAATTTTCATGAACCCCTGATAGCAGCTTTATCTAATGAGGATGAGATGCTTACACATATTTTCATTCTTTAAAAAAAAAAATTTGACTATTAATTTGTCAGAATTATTCATATTTTACTGATGATATTTTCCATGTATCTAATCAGGGAGCTCATGAATAGAAATGAAACTATTTAAATACAGAGATGGTGTACATTGTAAGAGCTTGTTTTCTCAAGCTGTTTCATAATGCAGTGAATACATTTATTTCTTCTAAAAACAGATTTTGCAACCATCAAAAAAAGTTTTTAAAATCTTTGATGAAATATGACTCTATTCATATTTCTATGAAAAAATATGCTCAGTTGGTGTGAGTGGCGTACGTATGAGTGTGTTTGCACACATGTGTGTGTCTGAGATGTGTGCTCATTAAAAGTGTGTTTCCTTGTTTTCACCGTGGGGATGGAAGATAGTTTTCACTGAGAAAAATGGAAAAACACATTTGGATCAAATCTTTAGGATGGATGGATGATGGTGAAAGTGCAAATTGAAACAGGGCTGAATAATATTTGAGATAATTATTTGTATCATGTAGACTTTTTAACTGCTCAAAATTCCAGGAGCACTTACCTACATTGAAAGAGGCTTAGAATCATTAAACAAAGCCAGATATTAAATATACTACTGCTATCTCTCGAAACATTAGCAAGTAATGTAAAACACATGGCATCTACTCAATGGAAAATCTGAGAATACAAATTATAATAGTTGTCTTATAAGACCTCTGGGAAACTTGAACTAAATTGCTTAATTCCATTAATAACAAACTATTACTCTAGCTATTAAAGTAACATAAGGTAATAGAGATCATGTCAGGAGATTGCACTAAGGCTCTTTCTTCACGTAGCACAAATTTATTCAGGGCCATTGATAGATTTTAATTGACTATGGCAACTGAATAGCAACAAAGGAAATTGAATGTCTTTTGGAAAGCTCCACATTTTGTAGAAGCAAATAGCAACACCAAAGTGAGGATTTGGGGTTTCTGGGAGAGGCCAGAAGGACATGAGGGAACATCTGTACCAGAAATACTTGCCTGTGATTGCCAGAAGTTTCTCAGGAACAGGCATGTCACCAGCCCAAGTATCTTTTCAGCTCCTGCAGTCCAAATTGAAACAAAAGCAGTCTATACTGCTGTAATCCACATGCTTTGTCATGGGGCACCCTTCTAAGATATAAGACTGGAGGGGCTGAAGGCTGCTAAGTCTTCTCTTGAGAGTTCTGAGCACAGAGTTAGTTTCAGCCTAAGGGACTGGCAATGGTGTGAATGACCCCTGTTCCTGGGCCAGCAATGTTGTGACTGACCTGTCACCATGGCGCTGCATGTGAGGACCACAGAAGACTCTCAGTTCCCATCAGGTCCAGGATAGATTCTGGTGATCTGTCACCTAATTTGCTCTTCCACTTTTTAGTTCTCATTGCCATCAGGATGCCATTCCTGCAACTCATACAGGCCTTGCTTTGCATGAAGTTATTTTCTGTTATAAGTCAGCTCTGGCTGCCATAATGAAATACCACAGACAGAGTACAACAGAAACTGTTTCTCACAGTTCTGGAAGCTGGAAGTCCAAAATCAGAGTGTGCATACTCAAGGTCAGGTGAGGGCTCTCTTCCTTGGCTTGCAGAAGGCCACCTTGCTATGTTCTTATATGGCAGAGAGAGGGAGGGAGAAGACTCAGGCTTTCATGAATGTCTCTACTTGTAAGGACACTAATCCTAGTGGATCAGGGCCTCACCCTTATGACTTCATTTAACCGTAATGCCATAAAACCTCTATTTCCAAATACAGTCACATTAGGGGGTAGGGCTTCAACATATGGATTTGGGAGGGACACGATTCAGTCCATAGCGTCTTGTTTCCTCATTTCATCTTGTCGGGCTAACCTCTTCTTCTCCACTCACCCCCCAGCCCCAAGTGGTGTCTTAGTGCTGCCTCAGTTCTCTGTTTGAAGGAAAACACATTTTTAAAGGAAATTGTAAAAAGATGTGAGGGGCTCCTGGAAGCATCCTTGTGGTGGCATTCTAGGAGGTGGTAGAGAGGCCTAAGAGTNGGACATGAGGGAACATCTGTACCAGAAATACTTGCCTGTGATTGCCAGAAGTTTCTCAGGAACAGGCATGTCACCAGCCCAAGTATCTTTTCAGCTCCTGCAGTCCAAATTGAAACAAAAGCAGTCTATACTGCTGTAATCCACATGCTTTGTCATGGGGCACCCTTCTAAGATATAAGACTGGAGGGGCTGAAGGCTGCTAAGTCTTCTCTTGAGAGTTCTGAGCACAGAGTTAGTTTCAGCCTAAGGGACTGGCAATGGTGTGAATGACCCCTGTTCCTGGGCCAGCAATGTTGTGACTGACCTGTCACCATGGCGCTGCATGTGAGGACCACAGAAGACTCTCAGTTCCCATCAGGTCCAGGATAGATTCTGGTGATCTGTCACCTAATTTGCTCTTCCACTTTTTAGTTCTCATTGCCATCAGGATGCCATTCCTGCAACTCATACAGGCCTTGCTTTGCATGAAGTTATTTTCTGTTATAAGTCAGCTCTGGCTGCCATAATGAAATACCACAGACAGAGTACAACAGAAACTTTGTTTCTCACAGTTCTGGAAGCTGGAAGTCCAAAATCAGAGTGTGCATACTCAAGGTCAGGTGAGGGCTCTCTTCCTTGGCTTGCAGAAGGCCACCTTGCTATGTTCTTATATGGCAGAGAGAGGGAGGGAGAAGACTCAGGCTTTCATGAATGTCTCTACTTGTAAGGACACTAATCCTAGTGGATCAGGGCCTCACCCTTATGACTTCATTTAACCGTAATGCCATAAAACCTCTATTTCCAAATACAGTCACATTAGGGGGTAGGGCTTCAACATATGGATTTGGGAGGGACACGATTCAGTCCATAGCGTCTTGTTTCCTCATTTCATCTTGTCGGGCTAACCTCTTCTTCTCCACTCACCCCCCAGCCCCAAGTGGTGTCTTAGTGCTGCCTCAGTTCTCTGTTTGAAGGAAAACACATTTTTAAAGGAAATTGTAAAAAGATGTGAGGGGCTCCTGGAAGCATCCTTGTGGTGGCATTCTAGGAGGTGGTAGAGAGGCCTAAGAGTATTAGAGGACTTGTCAGCAAGGTCACAGAGTGCCCCCCAGTCACCCCCTCACCATGCTTTTCTTAAACTGAGGTATAACTGATGTTCTAAGATCATGGTATCCAGTCCCATCACTTCATGGCAAATAGATGGGAAAACAATGGAAACAGTGACAGACTTTATTTTGGGGGCTCCAAAATCACTGCAGATGGTGACTGCAGCCATGAAATTAAAAGACGCTTGCTCCTTGGAAGGAAAGTTGTGACTAACCTAGACAGCATATTAAGAAGTAGAGACATTACTTTACCAACAAAGGTCAATCTAGTCAAATCTATGGTTTTTCCAGGAGTCATGTATGGATGTGAGAGTTGAACTATAAAGAAAGCTGAGTGCTCAGCGCCAAAGAATTGATGCTTTAAACTGTGTTGTTGGAGAAGACTCTTGAGAGTCCCTTGGACTGCAAGGAGATCCAACCAGTCCATCCTAATGGAAATCAGTCCTGAATATTCATTGGAAGGACTGATGTTGAAGCTGAATCTCTAATACTTTGGCCTCCTGATGAGAAGAACCAACTCATTGGAAAAGACCCTGGTGCTAGGAAAGATTGAAGGTGGGAGGAGAAGAACACAACAGAGATGGTTGGATGGCATCACCAATGCTATGGACATGAGTTTGAGTAATCTCTGGGAGTTGGTGATGGACAGAGAAGCCTGGCATGCTGCAGTCCATGGAGTCACAAAGAGTTGGACATGACTAAGCGACTGAACTGAACTGATAATTGATGTACACTAATATTAAAGTTCAGTTCAGTTCAGGTCTCCCATATTGCAGGTAGATTCTTTATAAGCTGAGCCACAAGGGACGCCCAAGAATACTGGAGTGGGTAGCCTATCCCTTTTCCAGCAGATCTTCCTGACCCAGTAACTGAACTAGGGTCTCCTGCATTACAGGTGGATTCTTTACCACCTGAGCTATCAGGGAAGCCCATTCTCCATCTACAGTTATTATAAAATATTGGCCACATTCCCCATGTTTGTACAATACATCTTTGTTGCTTATTGTACGCCTAATTGTAGCTCTTAACCCCGTAGCCCCTCCCCTCCACCCCCTTACCATGTTTTTGCTGAATTGTGTCCAAGTCATTGCACCGCCTGGCCTGGGGCACATGATAATATCACTCCACAGGTGTTTGAAGCTGTGCCTTTTGATGTCTGGGCTTTCCCCAGGCTTCTGTCTATGTCCTGAACCTCACCCCACTTCAGCCTGTAGGATACTCATAAACTTCTTAGTGGCAGCAAGTGTAATGGTCAGCCCTGCTGATCCACTTGGATCAGGGACATGCTCTCTCCCACTGCCTATTGGACCCAGCTTCTCTCCAGGGCATCAGAGGAGCATTGGGAACTTACATGCTCCGCAGTACTCACTCTGTGTTCACAGCGCCAGTGAGGGGACCGGCCCTTCTCAGGTCCTGTCAGAGCCAGGCTCTGGGTGTGGTGCCCAGGAACGGGCACCGGCCCCGGCTGTGGGCGCCTGGCTTTCTGGCACAGGGAGAATCTAATCCCGCCGCAACTGCAGCACATGCTTCTGTTTGAAAACCTCCTTGGCAGGCAGGACCTCCTAATTTTTTCCACTTCTTGTGATTAGCGTTGCAGACTAATCCTAGCACCAGACTCAACACCAGCTGTTCTTCCCCCACTGCTTGTTTTCACTTATAAACCGAATCCTGGAGCTGCTGTCACGTCGGCTGGCCCTGCTTCTCCTCCAGTCCGAGCTATAGCCGGTCACCTGTGGCATGACCTCAGGTGCGTAACCTTTCTACCTGGCCACCTGGGTCCTTCCCACAGTCCAGGCAGCGCTGGCAGGTCTCAGAGGGCCAGCGAGGGCCACACTCAGTCCCAGAGAGGCCTTTGCTCACCTGCCAAGATGTTTTGATAGCAGTGGTCAGACCCAGAGTCAGGCTTGTCTTAGAGATTTCATTTGGCATCCAGAGACATTAGATATCCCTGGGTACCACATACAATGTTTGATGCAGTCAGAGAGATTCAAAATAGTGCTTGCAATATTTAGATAAGTTTTTATGACCTGACAGTAAAATGAGCATACATGATCCCACCTCTGAATGTACGAGCTAAGATAGTGCCAGACTATTGAGATGACCTGTTTTCTCATACAGTTCTCTCTGCTGCTGTTGCTAAGTTGCTTCAGTCATGTCTGACTCTGTGCAACCCCATAGACGGCAGCCCACCAGGCTCCACCGTCCCTGGGATTCTCCAGGCAAGAACACTGGAGTAGGTTGCCATTTCCTTCTCCAATGCATGAAAGTGAAAAGTGAAATTGAAGTTGCTCAGTCGTGCCCGACTCTTAGCGACCCCATGGACTGCAGCCTACCAGGCTCCTCCACCCATGGGATTCTCCAGGCAAGAGTACTGGAGTGGAGTGCCCTAGCACTCCTTAAATTTGGAAAAGTATCTTCAGGGAGAGCACCTCTCTCCTCCCCACCACCACCTTGTCGCCATCCAGAGGACAGGGACTTCCCCCCAGGGAACCCTGAGTCTGTGGCAGTAGCATTTTCATCCTTCAGCAGGGACCTGGGCAGGAAGCAAGGACTCAGTGACTTCCAGCCCAGCAGCAGTGACCAGAGCTGTCCTGTAGAGTCCAGGGAGGGTGACCAGGCAGGATCTTACTCAGCTTTGCCGAACTCAGGCAACTCCCCTTCTTTTGATGACTTCCATGGCTTGTTGGGGGAAGGTTATTTACAGCAGGCAGACACAGGAGCTCAGACTTGTGCCTCCACAGAGGCCATCAATTTGCATTTCTATGAGAGTTTCTTGTGTACCTAGAAGGCCCTAAAGACAAATCAGAGAGTGAGGTGTATGGGACATCTGCCCTCAAAACACTCTAGCATCAAAAAGAGTTGTGACTGAAGCCCATGAAATCAGCTCTGTAAGTTGGGAAACATAAGTCACGGTTCTATTTGTTCTGCCACCGTATAAGAATCACGAGTTTCTCCTAGGGTAGGAATCAAAATAAAACAAAACCATGAGCCCTTTTAGAATGACTTAATGTCCAATCATAGCCACCTCTACCCGGCCGGGTTGTTTCTCTTGGTATGAAATTTCTGACTCCCTTCAATCCGCACATAGTTGGAGCAGGTTGGCTTTTTTCTTCTTGGCAATTGAAATTTACTTGAAAACAGGACTAAAGTAAGTCACTCCTTTTTCCTCCCTGGCAGTCTCTCCATGGTTTTCCCTCTCAAGTGGCTGATGTCCGTTCTCATCTTTCTCCTTCCTCTTTTCTCTCCATTTCTCCTTCTGATGATTTCCTGGGATAGAACCATGCTCAGCTCCTCGGGCAGTACACATGTACACACGCTCCCCCTAGTCTAGCTCCCCAAACATTTTAGGTATGCAGACCTGTTGGGGGGAGTACAATGCAGCAATAGCTTAGCCAGGATGAGCGGAGGTGGCAGAAACAGACCAAAACTCACTTGTGCCCGGAGAGATAGGGCCAGGCAGAAAGGTACCGTAGGGATCTCAGAGCAGGGAAGCACACAGCTGGAAGAGTCAGGGGAGGTTTGTTAGCACCGAGCTTCTTCCACTGTTTCCTAAAACAATAGAGCCTTGTGGTCAATGGAGAAGAGAAGAAATGCCAGCTGGGCAGACAGAGAAGGCTGAGCCAAGCCTGTTGTGTGTGTGCATCTAACCTGAGCATGACTGTGGTCAGGAGTGCAGGCCAGGGGCTGTTTTCCTCAGTGCTCTGGAAAACCAGCCCTGAGGATGCCATTCGGAAAAAGAAGTCTGTGTTATATGAGCACTGAGCAGAGAATGTCCAGGGGGACAAAGATGGTCTGGGGCAGGGCTCTCCAACCTCTGGGATCTAATGCCTGATTATCTGAGGTGGAGCTGATGTAATAATAAGAGGACTAAAGTGTACAGTCAGTGTAATGTGTTTGAATCATCCTGAAACTACCCCCCGCCCTCACCAAACCCGGTCTTTGGAAAAATCTTCCACGAAGCCGGTTTCTGGTGCCAAAAAAGGTGGGGGACCACTTGACTGGGGGAATAGTTAACTCCAGATTTCAGGCCAGAATCCTAGGATTTTATACACTGGCAGTGAAAACAAGATCCTCTGAGTGCTCAAACTCAAATGCCAGGCATGAGAGTGTCTTGTTGCCGTGGTTGTTTCTTTGAATGGAAAGTCATTGTCTGGAGAGCGGGCAAGGATTCCTCTGACAATCTGGAAGTCTAAGGGTTTGTGCAGCAGTAAATCTCCTTTCTCTGAGTTCTCCCCCGCCCAGTAGGCTCCATTCTTCCACCTCGACCTTGACCTCAATGCCAGATGGGCTGGGGGCTATAGTGCCAGTGAGGTGTCCTGACATCCAGGTGGATGTGGCAAATCAGAGCAGATGCTCAGCCAGGCAGGAGGGCTACTGCCTGGGGCCTCAGTGTGCTCTGCAGAGCAGGGAGCTCCAGGCTTGTGGGTGGGAGAAGCCCCTCTGGGCAGGGTCAGGAAGGGCTGGGGCTGGGGGCTGGGAAGAGGAGAACAAGCAAACTGGCAGGAGAACTTGATCCTGCTGTAGCCATCACCCAGCCACACCACTGCCCTCTTGCTTGTTGCCTCAATCAGGAAATAGAGCAAGGTTAGGGCGGCGACTCCCTAGAACAGTACTGCCCACTGCCCAGAACTTTCTACAGCCAAAGAGATAGTCTATACTGTGCTATCTCATGCTTTTGAGCACTGAGAATGTGGTTCATATGACTGAATTTTTTAATCTATTCAAGTAAAATATTGTAACTGAAACAGCCGCATTAACTAGTAGCCACAGAATTAGCAACATGACCCCAGAAGACCCAAGGCAGAGCTTGGATGAGATTGCCCCACACCTCCCAAGACTCCAGAAGATCTTTGATATTTAAAAAAATTTTTAATTTATATATTTCTTAATTGAAGGATAATTGCTTTACAGAATTATGTTGGTTTTGGCCAAACATCAACATGAATCAACTATAGGTATACACATGTCCCCTGCCTCTTGAACCTCCCTCCTGAACCTCCTTCCTACCTCCCCCAGCCACCCCACCCCTCTAGGTTATTACACAGAAGAAAATCTTTGATTCTGTCCCTTTCTATTCCTCAAAGTGGCAGAGCAAACAGAACTCTCAGAGAGAAATCACCCTGAAAATCTGAATGGGCAGAACACTTACAGAGGCCCCTATGACTGAGGTCTCCTTTCGTGGTTAAAATTGTATTAGGCGCAGGAGAAGATCCTATAGGTTTCCCAAAGCCATGTCTTTGTTTCTGCATGAACTTTCCTCTGTCAAAGGAGATGGTTTTGCAAGACTTCATTATTTTTGGATTTGGGGCATATTCACTGAAGTCATACCCAGGTTCCCACTTACCATTGGATTTCTAGCTGCTGGGCATTCATTCTCTCCTACCCAGGGTAGGCGGACCAGTTAGAGTTGCCCCCACCCCTCGCTTCTTTGGGGGGTGATTAGAGAGGGAGTCGAGGGGCTGGCTGCCACCACTTACAGAAAATGGGCAGATGGGATCAATTTGATAAAACATTCCACTGGAAATGCCTGCCTTCTTTGGATGTAAGTTAGGAATGCCTAGACAGATATTTATTTTCTTGCTGTAAAACTGTCAGGCCCAAGTAGTGGCTAGATTTTCGGTGATTTGGTGAAGTGCCCTGGCTCTGGGGTAACTGATAGAGTTGTCATAATCCCTGCCAGATTTCAGCAATCTTACTTCCCAGAGTTGGGGCTTACCTTATAGCTCAGTCGGTAAAGAATATGCCTGCAATGCCGAAGACGGGGGTTCGATCCCTGAGTCAGAAAGATCCCCTGGAGAAGGAAATGGCAACCCATTCCAGTATTCTTGCCTGGAGAATTCCTGGTAGGCTACAGTCCTCATGGAGTCTCAAGAATTGGACACGACTTAGTCACTAAACCACCACCAGCACCTCCCAGAGCTGGGCAAGGATGCNCCTGAGTCAGAAAGATCCCCTGGAGAAGGAAATGGCAACCCATTCCAGTATTCTTGCCTGGAGAATTCCTGGTAGGCTACAGTCCTCATGGAGTCTCAAGAATTGGACACGACTTAGTCACTAAACCACCACCAGCACCTCCCAGAGCTGGGCAAGGATGCTAAGGGTAAAAGGCATAGCTGGAGCAGGTCAGGGGCGATACGTGGAGGCAGTCCCTGATCCGTGCCAACCCCTTTCCCAGAAGAAGTGAATCGTGGGGAAGGAGTGGGTTGAGAGGAACAGGACTTGAAGATTCAGAATTTCCGGATCCATGTATGGTCTCAGGAAATAATGGAGGGGTGAGGGAACTAGCTCAGCAACCTTGTGGTTATGTCTTATCTTTTCTCCCTGGACTGTTTAGGATTCTAAAAACTTATTCTGTGAAGCTCATTTGCTAGAAATAGAGGCTTGCCCACTGGCTGAGTGGTTCAACTGGTAAAGAATCCACCTGCAATGTGAGAGACCTGGGTTCGATCCCTGGGTTGGGAAGATCCCCTGGAGAAGGGAAAGGCTACCCACTCCAGTATTCCGGCCTGGAGAATTCCATGAAGTGTATAGTCCATGGGATCACAAAGAGTCGGATGACTGAGCGACTTTTACTTTCACCACTGGCTGAGAAGGGTGGAAACAGATGGTTNGTTGGGAAGATCCCCTGGAGAAGGGAAAGGCTACCCACTCCAGTATTCCGGCCTGGAGAATTCCATGAAGTGTATAGTCCATGGGATCACAAAGAGTCGGATGACTGAGCGACTTTTACTTTCACCACTGGCTGAGAAGGGTGGAAACAGATGGTTGCTCTTCCTAGGGCTGTAGGCTTCGTGGCTTCAGGGCACTTGCTTTGGGTTTAATACTGTAAAAGTAATTAATTTATATGGGACTCTCCTCTTACCCATAAATATGTATTGATGCCAACTGTATGGCAGGCCCTGTGCTGTCCCCCAGCAAGGGAACACTGAATGAGACCATTTCTGCCCTAAAGCAGAGGTTCCTTCCAGCATGGTCTAGGGGAGGAGGAGCAGGATATTCAGATAGTGTTAGGAAAGACTCAGGGTGATATGATCATGCCAGACACTGGTATACAGAAAACTGCAAGTCCAGGAGGACTGCCTGGCAAGGGAAGAAACTTGAGCTGAGCCTTGAAATGAATAGCAGACTTCAAATGTCTGGAAAGAGTGCAGGGGCTTCTTCAGTAGTTGGAACAAAGATGTGGTGTGGGGCGGGGAACAGGTAAGTGATGGGAAGCCACAGAAAAAATTGTCTTATTATTATTTTCAATTCTTTGGGTATATAATAACACTTGCTCTGTTTAAATTTTGAATTTACAAATCACCTGGTATTTTTGTATTAGATCCTGGTTTGGGAAAACTCCCCCTGGCCATCACATCCCTCCTCCCAGGCCAGAAAAGTGGAAACAGACAGGAGTCTGACTGCAATCATGTCACTGTGATGTCAATGTGACAATGTTTTATATGATGGTCAATCAACTGTGACTCTGAAGCCACTTGGAACACATTTTCTCTGATTTAAAAACCTGTTTGGCGCTTTGGAAGTTGATCTCTAGGTTTGTAAAGTAACTAATCTATTTCAAGTTTAGAAACATAACTATTTCCTAGAAAAGAGTTTTAAAATCTGATTACTTTGCCCATCTCCACACCTCCTTGAGGCTGTTAAAAAAAAAA